>NW_024121654.1:9878714-10030904 GCF_016745375.1 Pimephales promelas
AGCGTGTTTATAAGGCAGCACATTCGGCTGACACCACTGCAGTTCGTGGTGGAGATAAATGAGGGGATATTTTGTATCTCTGTGGAGAACATTCGCTGAAATGTGAGGCAATCAATTTTCAACCAGCACTCACAAAACAGCTGCTCTGAAAAGCAGAGGTTGGAAGACTCCGAGCGATGCTGGGGTCAAAATGAGCCAATGAGCTGGAGAGGAACTGGAATAGCAGTGACAGGCGAGAGGCAATGTGGTGACAGGTGGAAGAGAAACAAAATGTATAAAAACCGAGTGATGTGAAATGGACACCGAATTGTTCATTTGAAATGCCTCTTCCTCACCAAGCCATGCCATGTGAGTGCCTTAGCATGTGTGTTTTTAATGGCATTTGGGTTTAAAACAGAAACAAACATGCTGGATAAATATATTTTCCTCTCAAAGGAGATTCTATGTGTTTAGACAAACAACGATAATCCTGTGTATAATCACCATTACATTGCCTTTAAATGCCCTCTGGTGCAATTGAATGAGGAGTAATGGCTAATTGAAACACTTAGAAAGCCTGAGATAATGACATTCATAATACCAGTGACCTGAATGCTCAATAAAAGCACGTCCTTAAGAGTTCCGCATGGAATGCAGCAATCATTATAGATTTAAGAAGAGGACACCAGAGGGAAATTGTCACACGCTCAATAACTCAAATGAGAAGTAATGATTAAAATGAATCAGCACAGCATGTTCAGTTAGACACTTTATCTGACAGAGAAAGAAAGGCCATTACATATAAGTGTCTTTGAGATCTCTGTAATAACATTATCTCCATTATTTTTAAGATGTTCTGTTAAACTTGAATGGGATCAATAAGCTTCTAGCTAGTTAGCTATTAATCTTGCAGGAAAGCAAAATTTAATTATGGCTGCTAGACAATTTTGATTTTAACACTTGTTAGATTATACTTTTCTTGTAAATGTATATTAACATCATAATGGCCTTGTTCTTTCGCCTAAAATGGATTAATGTTTCATCCGTGTATCATCCGATCATTTGATTTCTATGGTGGCCCACTAGTGCACAACACAACAACACTTAAAAAGCAAGTGTATTTCTTTTTCAAATTATATTATAATAAATTATACGTTTTAATCACTTGGTGGAATTGCCAGACGTTCCCTTAGGGATCATGCGCTGTGGTAGTGCGTCAAATCATTCTCGAGTATAAATACACAGCTATAATTTATGTAGGTGATTTTAAAGTATATATTATGTCGATATACAAGGGTTACACACTGTTAAACTAATCGTGGTATTGGTATATTAAGACTACCGACTATTCAATGGCAAGGAAAGCTAGGAGTCCTTTAGTGGTTGGGAGCATTTCTGTTGTGTTGCGGCTTTATTTCGTTGTGTTGTAGATTTTCCGTTGCGTTGTGTCTCATGAAAAAATGGCACCTTTATTTGTTTTTTTGTTTTTTTGTTTGTTTGTTTGTTTTAAAAAAACGAAAAAAAAAAAGATTTCGGCTTTGTTTTTTCGTTTTTTAGTTCACAGGCAAAAAACAAATACATCGTTTTCCACATGTGGGCGCCCAATTCCGGTGATTGGTCAAGTAAATCTGAGCATATGTGACGTGTTAATATTTAGAATTTAAATTGTTCAAAATTAAGTTGGCCCAACTCAATAATAAATATTTATAATTTAAATTTTCCAAATTAAGTTGGCCCAAAATCAATTTGACCCCAATAATTAAAAACTCCACAATATGATTTTTTTTTTTTTTTTACAAAGGTTTCAGTTCATTTATGTCTTTGTTGACTACTTAAGTAACCTTTAAGTTGACATCCACCCACCACCCCTCTCCCCATCCCACCTAACCCCTAATATATAGGCTACCCATTGCATGACGGACAAATTTACAAATTAACATAAAATCTACTGATTGACCTAAAATTGGAAAAGTATAAATATATTTGGTGTTTTATTTGTTTTATAATATTTCTAAGAATAGATTTTTGTAATCTATAACATTTGGAAAGAAAAAATATTTATTTTATCAAGGATAGTAACACGAGTTATGTTTGGGGTCAATCTCACAAAAATTATGTTTTCCCCTCCCTATGGCACAGGAAATAATTATAAGTTCTCATGAGAATAGTCACTACTAGTGGTTCTCGCAATACTACAGATATGGTTATGTTTGGTTAGAGCCCTAAAACAGAGGGACGTTTTTTTTTTAATATGATATTGAATATGTAAAATAACAATGAACATTATAAATTCAAATTATAACATGTTATAGTGACCTCAATAAAACAACCAAAACAAATGTGTGTGTGAAATTTTAATATTTCTTCTGTTTTATTATACAACTAAAAGAGCCTGTGGTCAAATTGACCCCAAGGAACACCGATGCTACAAAATGTGTACAGGACTTTAAAAAAATATTAGCAGGTTAATTTTATGTTTACAGAGTTGTCCCTATTAAATTAGGAAAAGTCATTAAATCTGAAGCAATATATATATATATATATATATATATATATATATATATATATAAATATGTGGTTGAACAACATTGAACGGGGTCAAATGGATGGTCAAGGATAATAGGAGGGTTAATGCAGATTTATTATTAATCACCAACACTGAACACAAGCAGAAGGATTTTATTCCACTGGAGGCGCCAAAGTTTTAGTTTCAAGCTTATACGTAATTTACAAAATATATAATAATAAGCTATTTACACACAGTCACACATGAACATTTATGTACTGTTCATAAATATTTACTTACACTTCAAGACAAGTTTTACAATTTTGAGTTAATAGGACCTCATTGATGGAGTTGTGTTAGGGTACAAAAAAGGTTTCAGCACTCCAGCATTTTCTTAAACGCCTTTCTGAAACTTTTGTCTAAGAACGCGTAAAGGAACGGATTGAGACACGAGTTGGCATAACTCAATCCTGTGATAAAATAAGAGATACCTATAACCAGTGGAGTAGTGGGCAAGTCTGACGAGAGGGCTACCACTGTACTCAGGTGGAAGGGTGTCCAACAGAACAAGCAAACGGCAAGCACGACGAAGACCATCACTGTGACTCGTTTCTTGGCTTTGTCCAAAGCCTTGCCGTTGGAGTTGAGTCGCGTGCGTCTCAGCTTGTAGAGCATCACGCAATAGAGGATGCAAATAGTCGATACGGGAATGACAAACCCGAGGACCAGCGTGTAGATCCGACTGGCTTTGAACCAGAAACTCTCAGGGCTCGGGAAACTCAAAACGCAGCTCTTCCGGCTCTCCGCGTCGTCGGGACTCACGTAAACACCGGCGAAAACGGTGAAGGGCATCACGATGAGAATGACTAGAACCCAAACGCTAAGGCTGACCGTCTTGGCCAACCTGTAGGTCCGGTGGGGCATCCGTTTGGAGCGCAACGTGGAGACCACGACCAGATAGCGGTCCGCGCTCATCACAGTCAAGAAGAGGATGCTGGAGAAGATGTTGTAGTGATCTATGGACAGAATCACTTTGCATAAAACCTCTCCAAATGGCCAATAGTTTAACAGGTGCTCGGCGATATTGATGGGCAACACCAACGTGAAAAGGTCGTCGGCAATGGCCAAATTCAAAATGAATAAGTTGGTGACGGTTTTCATTTTAGGCGCCTTTAAGATCACGTAAATGACAGCGGTGTTGCCCGTGAGTCCCACGGCGCAGATGACAGAGTAAATAACCGGTAGCCAGATGTAGAAGTCAGAGTAGAAACATCCACATTGGAGAAGTGCAGTTAGTTTGGTTATAATCCGGACTGGTCAGGTTGCATGAAGATTGCATTGTTTTGTTGTCCATAGTGTCTTTGAATTCTATTAGAATCAGAATCTATAGTAAAATGTAAAACTTTATTACAAAAGAAAATAAAGTGTTTTTCTTTATTTTCTTCTTCTACACAGTAAATGTATGTAATTGTATTAGTTTGATTATTACATAAACAATTAAATTCTAAATAAACTGTATTTTGCATCTATTCGTAGTTGTACTATAGGTTACTTACTTATAGATTTTATTTAGGCTATTGTTTCCCGAAATAGAAAATGAAGTGAAGTCATCTTACCTGGAAGACCCAGACACACAGGATCTTCTGCTGGTCTTCTCTGGTACTCCATGGACACTTTGTGGTAAATGGAATGCAGAGCGCAACGCTTTTACGCGCGCGATTTTACGCAATATGATGTAACAGACTTCCCAACAGTCTCTCACATATCATTTTCATCCTTTATTGTCAGGCAGGGAACACAAAACGTTTCACGATTGCAATTCATCCAGTTTATCCAGTTTTGTCTAACACAATGACTACTGCTGTCGTATAATGCATTGTTCTTGTTGTAATACTTTGAGAGTAAAAAGAGCCAGTGTTAAACGTCAGTTAATGACAGCGGTTCTCGCAAGTCAACCAAATATTTTTGAGCTTCTGTTTATCACAGCTGATGTGTGAGTTGATGAATGTTTACATGTGAATAAAAGCCTAAATTCAATCTGTTCATCAAATAAAACGATTTTGTCTTGGAAAGTTTTGGACTACCGCTCAATTCAAATGGATTAGTTTTACGATCTCTTTATGAACTTTTTGAAGCATCAAAGTGTTATTTAGCTGTCAATTTCATCAAACAGATCGGTAACACTTTACTTGAAGGGGTGTGCATAAGAGACTAACATGACACCTTCATAAAATGACATGACACATGTTATGAATATGAAGGAAGTTTTATTCATGTTTATAACAACTGTCATTCACTCAATTATGACATTTTTAATGCAAATATGACATTGTTTGAGATGTCTTGTTTCTGACAACTTGACATAAACCAGTAAATCATATAACCTGTCAGTGTCTTTGTCACGACAACTTGACATTACTAAGACAACACAACCTGTCATAAACATGACATAGCAGATTAATTAACAAACTTAAAAAAAACACAGCTTTATTGTTTAACATTACATTATATAATATAAAAAAATATTTTCAAGTTTTGTAATCACAACATATTTTCTTTTGTCATATTGATTTATAAAAATCAATATTTAGTTGAGATAACTTTGAGATTATTTTGAGTTTCTGATGATTAAATTAATCTCCTTCATTTTATTAACTCACTTTTTCTAGTTCAATCAACTTAAAATTTTAAGGCAACCCAGGTTACTTACTTTTTTAAGTTAAACCAACAATATTTTTTCACAGTCTAGTGATCGCGACAGTTTTTTCTTTTGTCAAATCAACTTAAATAATTAATTTAGTTCAGATAACATATAATTTTGAGTTTCTGATGATTAAATCATTATCCTTCATTGTATTAGCTCACTTTTTCCAGTTCAATGAACTTAAAATTTTAAGGCAAACAGGTTACTTACTTTTTTAAGTTAAACCAACAATATTTTTTTACAGTGTATATATAATTTGTTTCAAGTCAATTTTGAAAGTGCAGGTCAGGGCTGTAGCCACCATACTGTACACAATGACGTCCTGTCCAGATGCTTTTATTTCATATATATATATATATATATATATATATATATATATATATATATAAATTTCTATTTATTTCTTTTGTCCTCACAGTAAAAGTTCAAAAAGTTCATTATGCCCAGACCCCAATTTACTCCTCTATTAACTCCTATTCACTCCTATTCATTTGAATGTTATTTTTTTTTTTAGATGTAAAGAATATCCTAGAGTTCCTGAGACTTGCACCGCTGTCACATGACTAAAGCCACTTTTTATGTGTTACCTTGATTGATACTTTGTCATGGCTAAATCAGAACATATGCATCCACTCAGAGAGAACATAATGGCCTCTGATTTACGGGGAGAAAGCTACTTTAAATCACACGTCTTAAGTGCTTTTTCTCAGTGTTACAGAATGAACCTGAAAATATGCTGTGTATAATATGCTATATATCTATCATATGTGATTTTTGAAAGCCCCATGTGCATAAAGGAAGACGGTATGACTTTTTTCATATTAAATCAACCACAAACACTTTACCATGACAACTGCAAATATGTTTTGAAAGTATTGACGTCAGCAGTCAGTGGCTAATACTGCCACAGTTCATTTATCTAATTAAAAAATATCTTACATAAACTTTACACTGAAACACTATTCTTCACATCTTGCTCAAAAATATAAATTGACCGGTTATGACCCTATTCATTCTATTTACATTTTCAGATGGGTTATATTCTTTTGTTTCCTAGTTCTGATGTTTGAGTGATACTCAAAAAATTTTATCAAAAGTGAATTCATACTTGAAATACTTACAAAATGTTTACTTATATACGATATATATATATATATATACACACAGTGAAAAATTCTTCAAAGTGATAAAAGCAAATACCTCTATGGGAGCTTGCAAAATAGGACACAGTGTCCTTTTCCAAGGAGAGAGGGAAAGCACAGTACAAAAGAAAAGTAGGTTGAGTGATGCAGGGCCAGACAGCTCGACCATATGCTCCATGTTGGAATTTGAGAACACCATTTTGAGGTGCAAACTCAAAGATGTGTTTCATCACAAGCTGCCTGATCTGTTCCATTTCCACACCAATTCTTATGAGTGAAGATGTGTGTATTAACAACCACAGATAAAACGTATAAAAAAAAATGTTGCAAAAAATGTGCGCACTAGTGTTCCATGGTTTTTTCAGCCTACACTCTTAAAAAAGTTTGTTTATTGGTATATCTGGTTTCACAAGGAACATTCAACATCCATAGAGCCTTTCCAATACACAAAGGTTCATTAAAGTGGACAAGGGGTCTCAATATTTTTTAAATGTTCTTCACTCTTCTTTAGGGAACCCAATATGGTTCTTTTATGGCATCGCTGCAATCTCTTTGCAGACTAAGAATATGCATTAGAAGCAAAAAGTTTTTTTTTTCTTTTTTTGTAGATTCACCAATTTGGTGTGTCCAGGGTGGTTCTTGCATCACCAAATTGGTGTGAATCTATTAAAAATAAAATCACATCTTTTTTTCTAATGCATATTATTATCTTAAAAGTCAGTTTTAAGATATGATTTCACTTGTCTTTTTGGAGTGTTCTACGTATTTTATAAAATGTTTACTATAGGGATAATTCACCCAAAAATGAAAATTCTGTCACCGTTTACTCACCCATATTTTGAAGAATGTTGTCAAAAGTCTTTAAAACATCTTCTTTTATGTTCAGCACAAGAATGAAATTAATATAAGTTTGGAAACACTTGAGGGTGAGTAAATGGTAACAGAATTTTCATTTGTGGGTGAACTTCGGGTGATGCTTTAAGTTATAATCCTTAGATTTGAAATGTTATTAGCCACATTAGCTGTGGACATTTTGTTATGTATGTTTTCATTAAAAGTACAACATGAAGACAATATTTATAGTTTCGATTAATGTTATTGTTCTTTACATAACCTCTGTAACCGCTGGGGCTCAAGCAGCTTTTATTTTTTTGCATTTGTCTTTTTCAGCCCTATTCGTTGGCCCTTGCCATTAAAACCGCTTTTTTTGCAAGAATGATTTATCAAATAAGACTTTTTAAGACCTTTTTTTATTATTTTAATTTCACCCTGAGGGATTTTAAATCATTTCCGGCCGATAATAGCAGTGTGTTAGCACCCCTTTGCTAATGGATAAATGAGTGGTGCTGAGCCAATTTACAGGCCTAATGGCAGGAAATGGAAGCATTACAATTTTCTCTTTCTTTTTCTCCTCTTATTTCTTTAACAGCAGCCTGCTGTTTTTGCAACAGTAGTATCTCACTTAGCACATTTATTATATGCAGATGTTTTCCAGTTGGCTGTTGGGTTCATTTGTACTGAGAGTGTCAGTGCATTATTATGTGTACATGGAAGTCTTACATGCACTTGGGTGCCTGTGTGTGCGTTTGCGGATTGGGGTGTTATTGATTAAGGACAGAAGAGTTTAAGATTTCTAAACTTTTTACATTTTGAGTCATATTACAAAGTGCAGAGGGCCAGAATAGCCTTTCAAGGTAAACTGGATGTAGATTAGGGTCCTCTCCCTGTGCTCTAAAGTCCAGAAAACACACGGCTCAACTCATAACGCCTATTCTTCAATAAACATTTCTGATTACCAGGCTTATTTCTGATTACCAGGCCTTTAAATGTATTTATTTTGAGCCAAAGTCCTAAATGATAAAAGCTAAATAACATAACAGATGACAATGGCTGAATTAAAATGTTTTCAAACAAACAGAATGATGGAACATTTCCCGAAGGAGTCTAATGATTAAAATTGAGAGTGATAAGCCAATAAGATCTCAATGTGGAATATTCAATTGCTTGTAATGTTTGAATGCATGAATGAAGATGTTAATCAACTCTGTAGCCATAATAAGAATCCAAAAGCATATTGAGTGCGTCTGTGATGACGGGGTCCTGCTCTGACTCTCACTTTGCCCTGGAAACTCAAATCCCAATCAACAGTTGTAGCCATCAATTTCCCCAGATGAAAGGCAGTGTTTAGCATGTTCTTTGCATAATGAATGTGATCATGAAAAGTTCTTGGCCTCTGAACTAATGAGGATAAATATTGTCGTTCAGTCTGTTGCCTGGGGAACAAGCTCAGCTCCCGATGCTCTTATTGATGACCAACAGCAGAGACTGAGAACTAATGGAGATGCTTCATCCTTATAATCCCTGATGTTTTTTTGATTTTAGCTAAATGTAGAAAATTTCTGTCCACAAGGATCAAATCTGTTGTCATAGCTTGTTATTTGTATTCTGTTGCTGTATAAGTTGGCAGAGGCATAATGTCTGCCAGGATTCAGAGAACAAAGGAAGCAGAGATAATAGGCTATACTTCTAAACAGAATGTGAACAGTGACTGAGGATGACACTAGACAAATCATTGGACAAATAACGCAGACAAACAGTTTCAGACTGTGGATAAGATGAAAGGGATTGTATGGGAGAGGAAATAAGAGAGAGGAGAATAAAAGTTCAAACTAACGAGGACAGTGTTTTCCCCTTTCTCAATAGCTATCAGAAGATTTTTAGGATGAGAGGCTCGTGCAAAACTCGGGTTTCTCTGGTCAAGACATAGAAGAGAGACTGACTAGTATAAAGGAAATTCAAACACATAAATGCATACTCACGCTTTTTGCCAGACATTTTAGTGATATTCTTTGCCTTTCTCCAGCAGAGGGCAGGATATTACAAAAATATTAAAAAGTAGTGTCTCAAGAAATATCAAGAGGTGGCGCTAGAGAGCCATGTTCAATGTCACTCAAGATTGCAAACGCTCACAATTAGCTTTATTTAAACGCTCTGAGAAACATAAACATTTCATATTACTTCTATGTCATAACACTTCTTTATTTTACTTATTTAATCCGATTTTAGATCCCACTGTACATGTCTATAATTAAATCTGTAAAGCAATTGGAAGTGATTTCCAGTCAGCTTTTTAACACGCTTTGTAAAGCACTGCATATTGCACAAATTTGGAACAGTAAAAAAAAAGAGCCTCTTTCTGTCTCTCTGTTTGTTCACTTGATATAATCATGCAAATATAAGCACTTAAAGAGCAAAGCAACTGGAAATATCAATGCACTGAATGCACTATGCTTTAGGAGATATACACATGAACTCAGCAAACTGTGTCTGCAAGGTTATGGTCAAAGAGGGATCTTAAATCGAGAGGTCACATGCCACATAGTTCAAATTCTTTAGAATAAAACATAATGTTGTCTCCTTTAATGTATTCTACCTTGCGAAAGTGTTCATACCCCTTAATCTTTTCACATTTTATATTGCAGCCGTATGCTAAACTGCTTTAAATTACTTTTTTCGCATCAATCTTCACTCCATACACCATAATTACATATTTGTGATAACTTTGCAGATTTATTAAAAATAATAAAAAAATGAAATAATTACATTGCACAAGTAGTACTCATACGTATTCTGGGACACTTGAATTTTAGGAGCACCGGCCTATTCCAATTTCTCTGGATTATCTTTGAAATGTTTCTACACTTGAGTTAACCTGTGGCAAATTCAATTTGAAAAAAGGCACACCTATCAGCTGAAAATGCACATCAGATCAAAGACCAAGCCATGAGGTCAGAAGAACTGCCTGTAGATCTTAGAGACAGGTTTGTGTCGAGACAGAGATCTGGGGAAGATAACAAACAAATAACTTCTGCATTGAAGGTTCACAGAAGCATCTAGCATACAAAATCCTTAATGGACGAAGTTTGAAACAACCGGGACTCTTCCTAGAGCTGATCTCCTTGGTCAAACTGAGCAATGAATAGAGAAGGGCCTTGGTTATGTCCAAGAAGCTGATGGTCACTCTATTTGAGCTCAGTGATCATTAATGGAGATGGGAGAAATTTACAGAAGGATAAACATCAATGCAACTCTCCACCAATCTGGGCTTTATAGCAGAGGCTAGACTCAAGCCTCGAAAACCCCTAAAAGACTCACCTAAAAGACTCTCTCATAGTGTGAGAAACAAGATTCTCTGGTCTGATTAACCTCATTTCCAATTGTCATGTCTGGAGGCACTGCTCATCACGTGCACAATACCATCCCAATGGCAAAGCACGGTGGTGACAGCATCATGCAGTAAAATAGAGATATGCTTAATGAAAACCTGATCCGGTGCATTCAGAACCTCGGACTGGGCAGAAAGACGGGCTTATGGACAACTGAATGATCTCGAGAGGGCCAACCCGAGCCTGGGCTTGAACATAATCAAACATCTCTGGAGAAACCTGAAAATGTCTGTCCACCGATGGTCCCCATTCAACCCGACAGAGCTTGAGAGGATCTGTACAGAAGAATGGCAGGAAATCGACAAATGCAGATGTGCAAAGCTTTTCACATCATAACAAGAAAGACTATGGGGCTGTAAAGAAACTTTAACTAAGTCCTGAGTTAGAGTACAAATGAAGAGTTCAGATGCAAAAGCCTCTAAGTGCCATTTGAAATTTTCTTCTAAAATGATCATTTTTATCAAGCTTGTATATTTAAGTTCAGTAATTTCACTTAAATGGCAATGAAGATTACTTATTAATTGTCATTTAAGTGAAATTACTGAACTTAAATATACAAGCTTGATAAAAATGGTCATTTTAGAAGAAAATTTCAAATGGCATTTAGAGGCTTTTGCATCTGAACTCTTCAAATACTTATACAAAGTAATTATTTCAGTTTTTCCTTTTAATAAATTTGCAAAAAGTTGGCACATCTGTTTTTTCTTTGTCATTGTGGGGTGAGGAGTAATTTAAAGCCACGCAACAAAACAAAATGTGGAAATAATGAAGGGGTACAAAAACTTTCTCAAGGCACTGTATATATCTCATATATAGGCTACATTGATAATATATGCATGATACAGTTCAGGCATGTGTTTCCATGTTCCATGCTGGTCATGTATTATTAGTACATGCAGTGAGAGAGACGTACTCTGCAAATAGTTTTTTTTTTTTTTTAAATCACACACATCCAGTGTAATTTATTTAACACAATACAATCTTCTCATTATATTTGGTTCTATCTTGGTTTTGCATTTGATCATATGTGTGCGGATGTGTGAACCACAGTAGCTTATGTCTGACTCTGCGGTTCTGTCAATGCATGTTGTGATGAAATGTCATCCACGCATCAAAGATTCCCCGGGGATTGTGTCAAGAGAGGTTATCTGATGTCACAGAGCACTGGAGTTTCCCTCGAATACACTGAGAATTACTTGTCGGCATTATTCAGTATTTCATATTTAATCTCCTTTCATTTAATCGCAAGGAATGTCAACGTAAAAACAAAACAGTCATTATCACCACTCCTCCCTATTGAGTCCATTATGCCTGTCGTCCAGGGCCGGCCATCCATTGAGCAGACAAAAGAAAGAATGACCACAGGCCGATGCGTTGCTTATCTCAGTGTGGCGGTACAGTTGATAGGCTTTAGGGTGCTTTTGTTCTGCCTTTATGGCACTGGAGTCATTCACGGGCCCTGCTGTCTACACACCCGAGGCAGTTCCTCTTCACTCTCTTCTTTTCCTACTTTTCCCTTACTCCCGATTCCAGGAGCATATGTCACTTGGAAGTGCTCTGCTAATTAGAGGGCTCTTTTGTCTGTGGGTTTCTCTTTTCTTTGCTCTTGTTGTTGATTGTATTGTCACTGGAGTATCCGTGGGAGTCCTGCCGTCCCGACAGAAGGTTTTTATTGGACTCTTAATGAGTTTACCTCGGGTGGTCTCCACAGCTGATCTGTACCTCTCATTCTCTGCCCACAGTGAGCAGAGCCAGATTTCAGCCATCAGGGCTTCTTATCTCGTCAGTTCAGGGTGTTTGTGTGTCTGTGCATGTCCATAGAAGCGCATTATCGTAGGAGTACTGTATGTGCTTAGGCTCAACCTGATTTTTTACAATGCAGTGCTTTACAGAGCGTGAGGAGAATTGCCAACAGTGCTGGCTTGATTTCTCACTCTCTTGGGAAAGTGGCACGTGTGCCATGTTACAACTAGTAAATAAGAACTGGCCCTCAGTGACCCTGCCCTGGCAATCTCTAGGGTCATCTCTCCTACAGCACCTGCTCTCTGAAATAAAGCGATCAACAAAGGTCACGGCCCCTGTGTATCAAGCATTTCAGTGGGTCAAAGGTCAAGCATTGACCAGTGTGTTTGTCCCAATGTGACTCCGATTCACTGCGTCCAATCGTAACACAACCCGAAAGCATTGACTTTCCTGATGTGCTGACAGGTCTTTTCAGATTTTCTGGTGTCCAATTGGGACATTTAAAGTTTGTTTCTGATAAGTTGGTTTAAAAAAAAGGTCCTTCACTCCTTGTGTAGGGTAGGTTGAGGTGAGATGCCTCCTGGGGCAAGATGACCTTCCTCCCATTCTTAATTGTTTTCTCTTTTGCCATTTCATTTACAGTAAATATCAACATTTGTGGGATTTAGTCAGTCCGGTTCATATTGAGGTTAATTGATCTAATTTTGTGTCTCTGAAAAATAGTCATCTGTGACATTGTCTTATGTTGAATTTCACAATTTTCTGTGTGTATATATGTTAATGAGGGATTTATGGAAATTTGTAAAATAAATGAGAATTTTACTAGAATTTGTAAAAGTTATAGTATGTCAAAATTATACTTGGGGTAGATGACCGAGTGAAATTATTACATTTGCATTAATAATATTGCTTGATCTTAAATTAAAATATACGCAGTTAAATAAGTAAATATTAATATGCTTGTAAATCATGAAATACCTTTCAGATGAATCTGGAACTTGGCTTTGTCTGTCATCGGTTATTCAATTATCAACTCAATTGTCAATATAACATTTTAAATACAATAGGTTGTTTAGTATTTTATATTAATGGGACTTAAAATACTTTGTATAAGTTAATAAGAATATAAAAAGTTTCTGTAAAAGTTTATCCAGGGATATTTCGTACTGTAATATCTAAAGCAAAGTTTCTAATTATTTCCTATAACAACACACTGGCTGATGCATCATCATCCTGCACAAACATGCTAAACTAATCTGGTACAGTTTCAAAATAAATCCATGTTTTTATTAAGGGGGCATCTTCCCCCACGATGCAATCAAAAGTTTGAGGCAAGAATTGCCATTCAGCAAACTTTACAATTAATCAAAATTAACAGTAAGATATTTATAATGTTAACAACAGTTAACATTTTTTTTTATCTTACTTGCTCTAAACTTTTAAAAAGTAGAGTATGGTTTCCACAGAAATATGAAGCAGCACAACCGTTTTCAACATTTATAATAATATTAAATGTTTCTTGAGCACCAAATCAACATATTAGAAAGATTTCTGAAGTAAAAAAAAAAACAGTGCTGCAATTCTTTCAAAAAAAAAAAATCTTAGCGATCTCAAACATTTCAATGGTAGAGATGAAAAGAGTGCATTTAGTCATTTTTAAAAGACGAAAGGAGATGCAAAAAGTTGCACTTGCTTTGTGCTTTCATTTAGTTAGATTACAATAAATATGGAATTTAGAGGAAAATATATAAACAAAAATCAAACATATATATATATATATATATATAAAATAATATTTAAAAATTAATTATAAAAGAACATGTAAATACCCCCAATATTTTACATATGATTGCTAAATGTAAATGTATAATTCCTTAACCTTTTGCGATAAGCCTACCCAGTGATTACTATGAATCACTACTATTATCTGAAAAGTTGCAGATGGCGACTATGAGTATGGATATTTGAATAGGAATTTCCAAACCAGCCAGTCAGCTGTGCATGCTCACAATATCCACCAATTTAGCCTTTGTAGTGCTGGGGAAATCGGTCTCACCCCCCTTCAGATGTGTGTACTTTCTATACTATTTAGATTATTTGCATACAGATGTCTAGTCAGCCCCACTTTGGGCCTGAAAGGGATGGAGGGAGGAAGGGAGGGAGTTGCTGACTAGCCCATAATTTCCAAGCATACTTCTTAGTGCCATGGCTACTGTGTTTTGATCACTGGGCACAGGTGGCATCTTAATTACCATGGATATTTTAGAGAGAAAGTGTGAGGGCCATTTGTATTGGATCACTAGTTTAGCAGACCCTCTCAAAATACCATTAGCACCACTTGGATCATTAAATTTAAGGGCCTACAAAATGGCTTGGACAACATTTAAATAGAGCAACTTTATGGGACTTTACACTCAGCTATGAGGGCATCCATCATATGTGAGTCAAGATCACCAATCTAGACTTTTGTGTCCAGATTGTGAATAATTAGCGAGGCAAGGAACAGGTGGAGTCTCTGGATGAGGGGAGATTGTCTCAGTAGTGTGAGAGAAAGAGAGAGAGAGAGGGAGAGAGCAGGAGGAATGGTGTGAAAAGAGCTTGTCTCCTGTTCTTTCAGCTACTTTTTGTCTTTTTCTCTCACTTAGACAAGAAAACCTATACTTTAGGACAGCTGCTAAGCTGATTTTCCCAGAGATTAACAGCATATCTGTTGTGTCAAAGAACTGACCACAAAATGCAAGCTGTTGTCTTTGACGTGTTAGTATGAGCAAAGGTTGTTGAAAGAGAAAGTTCTTATTGAAGTTTTGAGGTTTACGTCCACAAGCAAAGGCCTTTGTCTTTTCACAATACAACAATATTGCACAGCCAGTCAAATCAGACTTACGATAGAAGCTTACATTTTACATGTCAAGACAAGCAATGCATAGTTTCATATTTTTCTGTACACAAGTTTTTTGTGTGTGTTTTGCTGAATTTATTTGAAATCAGTTGTTTTTCTTCATTACATACAATATGGAATATTCAGTATTATACAAAAAAAAAAAAAACTTTGCAAAATAAGAGCTTTATGACCTGAATTCCAAATATTAAGGCATGATTTATAAAAGTTGTTACTAAAACATTCTTTTAATTTAAAACTTCCCTTTTGTAAGTTTTGTAAATGTACATCCAAAAATAAACACAGTTAAATGCTTAAATTGCTGTTTGTTTTGTTTATTTATGTTGTTCACTCTGTCCGATATAACTTATTATTCAGTCATAATTTGGTTTGTTGTAGTCTCATCAAAACTTTAGTGGTTTCTTCTCTCAATCCCTTCCCCCATTTTTTTCTCACAAGATTCTTAAAAAAGGGAGACTAGCTGGGTTTGCCTGATATCACCCTCCAGGGTGACAGCTGTGCCAAAAAGCCCTTCACCACACACACACACACACACACACACACACACAAAGCTCATTTAGGGAGCCTTGCTCAGTGGCCTGGAAATCACACTCTAAGCTCCGCCCTAAAGTGTGGTCAGCCATTGTCATTGTAATGAGGCCGTGTGCATGTGTATAAAGGAGAGAGAGTGGGTTTCAGTCTTCCCTCCCCGTAGACATTTTCCACACACAACTTCTTGATTAGCCCTCTGATTTCATTCAATATGAAGCTGATTACAAAAGCCAGCAAAGTTTTTTTTTAAAAAACATGTCATATAATAAACAGATATCATCAACCATTATGAATGAGAAAAAGAATGTAAATAATTAATCAACACTCTTTCAAAGTAACACATTCAAAGCACACACCATAAAATATCCCATTATCAGTATTCACAAACATTATGCTGTCTGCAGTTAAAGGCATAAAAGCCAACGTTGACAGACTCCAAGTGCTCATGTGTTCATACGAGTCTTTTCAAATAAAGCTCTGAAAGCTTTTCACACTTTCTACAGGCCTGGAGTCCACTAAGTGTAAATGCATTAATAAGCACCCCTGGCCTCCTCCACACGTCCCATGGTCCCCCTCCTTACTCACCATGGCAACAGCAATTTGGGTGGGGGGGGGGGGGGGGGGGGGGGGGGTTCTCAGCATCATTATCAGCAGGCCCATCTGTCATAGGGGGGTAAGACTTCAGATCACGTAAAGAGGCCTACGTGGGCTGCAGCAGTAACCCAGCACATATGCCTTCTCACTGGACTGACAGGGAAAGGGTGGGGGAGAAGAGAGGTGCACCAGATTGAGTTTGGGAAAGAATGAGAAAGATCTGAGGGCATGAGGTTTCATTGATTGATTAACTGATTTATAGACTCAGATACATTTACAAAACATCAATTTTTTTTATGTAAAAAAATATATATATATATATATAAGAAAATCTTTATTTTTTACTTTTCCTTTTTTCACTTTGTAAAGCAACCTTGAGTTTAAACAAACGGAAATCACAGTGATGAAATCTGATGTTAGAATATAGGCTATAAGATTAAAAACTGTATGTGTAAAATAGGCTACATATGATATACAGGGGGAAACTATTTTTAAGTAATTTTTTTGTTTATTTAGGATAATGTTAATGATTTTTAATACTCTATACTTCTACAAACACTTTTCATCTGCATGTTTAAAAACTAAAAATATCATAGCTGATCAATTTGAGACACGTAGTAAACAAGTAGGCTAGTGGCAGACAATGAAACAAAATTTGTCTCTAAGAAAGAAAAATAGCTTCAGATAATACCCTGTTTAAATGTGTTTATGTATTTTCTGGGAAAATTCAACTTACTCAGAAAAAAGTTTAACCGAGAAATTTTCATTTTAAAACATTCTGACACATGACTCGAGGCGTAGCTACAAGACAAGCTTTTGTTTTCATTTTCAGATGTCATTGTGTGAGACACAGGCAGTGAGGCGCGCCATCATTGGCTCGTCGAGAGAAACGACCGCCGCTGATTGGTGGACGCAAACTTACATGAAATAAGACCGCCCACAACTGTGTGTAAGTTTTGTTTAAAGTAACTTTCTCTAATGAAGTTGACTAGTTTTGCGGTGTCGAAGGCGAAGAAATCACCGCAAGGATGAAGTTGTGTAAATCTTTTCTCGGTGAGTGATGGACTTCTCTTTTTAATCAAGTATTTTCAAACTTAGTCATAGTCTGGTTCGCTGTGGTTTTGTTGATAGCCTGTGTTTTTGGGTTTGCTTGAACTTTTTGTTAACAATAATTCGCAGTAAATTCAATATTGTGATAACTCGAATGATACGTTTGTATGTTGTTGTTGTGTGTACACGTGTGTGTGTGTGTGTAATCTGCTATGAGAATTTAAATCTGGACCGACAGTCACATTTCCCCCTTCTTTGTTTACTTTCATTTTGAGTATTAATATAAAATCATGACTTTATAGACATGGATTACGTTTTAACTCTTTCGAAATAATATTCTATTGAGAAAAACATAGCATTGACCTAGATCCTGGATTTTTGTATCTTAAAAAAAATGCGAAACGAAATCCCTGTCCAGACAGTTTTAAACAAAGGCAACTTTTGTCTCCCACGGGGAGTTTTGCTTTAAACTCCGAGGCTGTCTGACTTCTGGCGTATTAAAACTTTTGTATGGGAGGGATCAGTCCATCTGGCTGGGGGATTCCGGGGGGTTGCGCTTCTCATTCGCTCAGCTGGCATCCTATGTAATATTTATACACAGTGTCTGGCCAGTGGGAACAGACTGCGGCTTTAATTGTATGCTGGGCTATCCATCTGTATGAAACTTTAGGATGAGGGGTTAGTTCCAGCTGGTAACCGAAGAACTTCGGTCTTATTAAATATGCAAACTCTTAAAGGAAACTCTTAAATATGCAAACTCTTAACTCCATACTTTTTGTTGTTTGGTAAAGAGCCCCCACTTCGTTAAGTTTGTCCTCTTTCCGCATGTGATAATAACATAATAATAATAATAATAATAATAATAATATATTAGGTTCTTTATAGTTTGACAGTATTTTACCATTAATCCAATTTATCAGTTCCACTGTGTTTGGTTGGAAACTTACAATAATTATGTTATGTTAACAGTAATTATGGTAACATAGCTATTTGTTTGATTTTTTTAAGAGTTTTCAGAAATTAGTAGGCTATGGCTCAGTGATCATTAAAGAATTTCAATGTGTTCCCAAAAAGTGCAGTGAGCTTATTGTCTGATTTTCATTAAACATAAAGAAGTGATTTTAAAACATGTAAAATACCCTTTACAACTGGCAGACTTACTTGAACAAAGTTAAGCCATCAATTAAAACTGAAATCTTCATGTTTATTTTAATCTTTTTTATAGTGGGGCAACCTTAGAAGAGATAGAGAGATAGAACAGTACAAGTACAGATGAAGTTAATTCGATCATATTCCACAAAACTAGGTCACGTTGTAGGCTTCTCGAAAAGCATTAAAGAAATGTAGTTCAACGCTTTTGAAGCAAGGCAAATGTGTCATTACGCCAGAAAAAATAGATCCACATTGAAGACTTGTGTGTTTTAAAAATTATACTCTCTCCAATCTCAGGCTAGGCTACTGAATGTAGTGCAATATGACAGTCGTAGCCTACAATATCCTTACAAACCCCATTTGATGTTTAAATGATTTAAACTATGTCGCGTAACTTATTTTAATGTAACTTTCTGTGCATTAATCGTTATTGAAAACAGCTTTTTCTTCAAAGTATGCACCTGCCGCGGATAGCGCTCTTGTCCATGGTACTGAAGCAGCGCTGTTCTCGGTGCTGAACTTTCAGCACAACTCAGGCGTCTAAATGTAGAGATTCGTTCAAAAATAACTCAAATTAGTTTAGGTTGTTGGTGAAATGTCAAACGACTTTCATTTTGAGCGTTTCATATAGAGTGGGTGGATGGGGGGTCAGTAGCGGCTCACTCTCCATCTTGTGTTGTATGATTTACTATGATGATGATGATGATGATGTCACGGCGCAGGGTAGATAGAGGAGGGGTGGACAATGGGCCTGTGAACGAAAGGTAAGTCAGTATCGTTCGACAAAGCGTGTGGAGAAATGATTTTGGCAGCATTTGTGCTCGCATTACCTGTCGATTTATGGATATATGCCACTTGCTTACAACATGAAGAGGTTTCCGACCGGTCCTGAGCGAATTATTAGAGGATTTTAACGGTAGCGGCGCGAGACTCATTCTGAAGGGGAGGTGTACAACACTGAAGTTAACACACACACACACACACACACAGCCTACAAAGAGCAAGAGGCCGCTCGCATCTCCTTGAAGAAAAACGTCGTTTGCTTATGGTATTTTTTCTGTTTACTAATTCGGATGCTGATGTGGATGAAAAATTCAGTGTTTTGGAAAGGTTTGCTGGTTTGGATTTCCGTTACTATTGAAGCCAAATGGACGTCGGACTTGTAATCTCTTAAAGAAGAAGTGCAGTTACACCGTGTTTACATTTTCAGAACGTTTTGTCTTGCGGACAATAAGTCACAGTTATGTTATGTAAAATTACGATTCTATAATGTTTTGTGAATAATTGTATTGTAAGTTACAACGCTGGTTTATTTTCAAGAAACCCAAGAACTTAAAAGGGCCTTTATAACACAAAATTCAATTCATGCTGTCATATTAGACTACAATGTAAGTGTTGTGCTTGTTTTGTATATTTACGTGGTTGTTTAAATTCAAGCGGAGTATTCATTGGAAGTTTGCATAGGCTACTAAGTGAGAGATAGCCTACATGTAGCCTATACATGTCATGTATTTAATGGGAGTGGACAAATAGACATTAGAAACCCTTAAGCACAAGCAGCATATGTTTTGTCTTGCGTGCGTTATTTACGAGAAACAAAACAATGCGAGCGAACCATCTGTTTACTTCAGGCTAGGCCTAGGCTACATAATACACTATTAGTTTATTAGAGTGTCGCCTTTTCTTTAAGTTTTACATTTAAATGACTGCTTATTCATTGCTTATGCTTGCGTTAGGAGGACCTCAGTCGGTTGGACTTTAAGCGTTATTGCTTTGATAATACAGTCAAGTGGAGACCTCTCTTGTAAACATGTTCTGCTGAATATTGTTTCTCCTCGATGAAAGTGACAGTGTAATAAAGGCGGAGTGTTTGGCTGATAGTAATTGAAAGGCGTGGTGTGCCGAAGAGGTTATGCGCAGCATCATCATGGTGCTTTTTCGTAGCCATGGGCCTGATGCGACAAAAGAAACACTAATATTAGTGTATGCTAAGCGTAAGAGCAATTTGTGGCTAACATGGCCTCCCATTGGTCCATTTCACGCATATATGGGAGTTAATCAATGTTTTCTCCATCATTTGAGAGATTGGGCATAATGTTTGAGAATTGTTTTTGAAAAGGTATCCCTGAAACTAGTAATGTATAAAATCTCAGAATTGATGTCTAAATAACATGGCTGCATGTACAATTTCCACATTAATGTCTTTGGAAGTTCCAAACTGTAAAATAATTTATAATTTCATCAAATATGTAATTTGACTCCAAATATAGTTATAAATTAATTTTCAGAAATATTTGTATGTTACTCCCCTTTTGCGTTTATTCCTTTTATACAAAGTTTTCAGCAACTGCATTCAAATCGATTTAACCCGTTCTCTGCGAACGGGCACAGGACAGTGAGTTTGAATTGTGTATTGCATCACATGTGGCAAGTGTCACAATTGTTGCGGTTCTCAAGGGAATTCCCTCCCCTGTTACGTGTGTGACATGGATGAGCACCAGGTGCTGCTTAAAACGTAATCAGACCACGTGTAATGACGCCCCGATAAAAACAGCTGGGTCACGGCCGTATCTCTCGTCACCCGGGATGAATAATCAACACCAGAGCCATGAAGGCACGCAGATTCTGTCAGACCGTGATGGACTGCTGAAAGCCCTTTCAGTGGCCAGAGTGCATGTGTCCTCTAGGGCATATTCAATGTTTGCTTCTGGATTAGGGGTGTTCATCTTTGATAATCATCCCATGGAAAATTACGTTGCGGTATTTAAGGCAAAGATTTCTTTACTTTCTGATCTTAGAAGCTCAGCTGCTCACAAAACATAAATGTGGGTCTTCTTGTCGTTTTAGTTGCATATTTCAAACTAATAGCCTATTATTCATCAAAAATCCCTTATATAAAAAGTATTATTTTATTATGTTTCACTAATGGGAATCCACTGTCAAGACTTTCTTATTGTGACTTTTAATGAGTTGATTTCATTATGTAAAATATTTGGACATGTCAAACTGAAATTGTTGTCTTATCCATTCTATCCTACAGAGAATGAGTACAGAGGGCAGCTGCTGAGCCAGAGGTGGACACGAGGGGACAGAGTTAGCAGCTGTGAGAATAAGAGGAGTAGGAGACTCAAAGTGAGACATTATGTGTGTGTGTGTGAGTCTGTCTGTCAGAGTAGCTTTATTTCATCGTATTTCCCTTTCTAAAGCTCTGACATCTTTCTCACACTGGGAGGGCCCCATTTCTTTCTTATATTTTACTTCACTTCCACCAAGGATTGGTAGGGATGTGGAATTGAAAGAACTTATTGGATGTGTATTATTGATTGAGCTCTTTAAAAAGCATTTAAGATGATTGGGGGCTACTCTGGTGTCTGTGAAATCAGAACCGTTCAGAACTGAGGATAAAAATCACAACCTGAAACATATAGATATCAAGCCAGAGGACAGTGAAATTATACATTTCATATGATTTTAGAGACACATTAGAGAAATGGAGAGTGTAAGACATAATAAATACTTCACACATAATATTCTCGTAACCACCCATGCGTTTTTGTTTCAGATGAGCCAAGATGCGGATGAGAAGCGGACAAGGACACGCTCAAAAGGAATCAGAGGTAAGAGCCTCTTAAAAAAAGAAAAAATGTTTTTGTCCATTTCAGTGAATTTATTGACTGATTGAGGTTTTATCTCTCTCCTTATATCAGTTCCTCTTGAGCTCGTTGGACAAGAGTACAGGTGAGATAATGAGCTTTTATGCTTATATAGTGTTACTCATCATGTTTAGAAAGACCACTGTTTAGTAAAACGAATACAGCTAATGGAAACTCTTGTTTTGCAGCTGCCCTACACCAGGATGCGACGGCCTAGGCCATGTCAGCGGAAAGTATGCACGACACAGAAGGTTAGTAGTAAGAATTCTGTCTCTTATAACTGCCAATAACAAAAAAACAATAATAAGTGGAGAATCTGAGTTTTTACCGAACCTTTTCATACTTTCCAGTGCATTGGGCTGCCCATTGGCTAAAAAAAGAAAACTCCAGGAGGCCGAGGAGAATCAGCCAGCCCCCAAAAAGAAACCTAACCCCTTAAAATTGGCCATGGATGATGGGTTCAATGCAGACAGTGACACAAACAGTGAAACAGAAGCAAAAGATGAGGAAGTGGAGTCTGAAGAGGACACTGTCGAGAAAGAGATGGAAGCGAAAGAAAAGACACCTACATCAGAAGCGATGACAGGTGGGTGAATTAACTATTCATTACTGAATTTTGAATTACATAGATGGTTATCTAACATGCAATGCATGTACAAACCCAGTCTTTATGTATTTAAGCTTATTAGTGACAATTATCACCAAACTGGCCAAGCAACATCAAAATTCCATTAGTTTATAATTGTCCTTTTATCATTCCCTTAGAAGAAAGTTCACAAATGGATTCAGAAGAGAAAAAGACGCCTGTCCGAGAAACGTCAAGCCCAGTGCCAGAGATCGAAATTGAGAAGGAGGAAGCCAATATTGAGGTCCAACAAATCACCATGGAAACCGAAACAGAGGAGGAGCTACAGGTCGCCGAAGAGATTCAAGCTCGAGAAGAAGAGATAGAGGAGGAAGCAGAAGAGATTACTGAAGAGGAGCGAGTGACCCAGCAACTGAAAGAGACCGACGAGCCTGTGACAACAGTTGACGAAGAAGAGGACGAAGATGACGATGAAGAGGGGGAGGAGGAAACACAATGTCTGAGCCAGAAGAACAACTCGGACCACCAGTACTTCAGTGGAGACTTTGGAAAAATCCAGACCAAAGAGACTGTGGAGACTGAGAAGGACAGTGAAGATGATGATGAGGAAGGAGATGAGGTGGAGGAACAATCCCAGGAAGAGCCTTCCTCCTTAATCACCCCTGTCCCCGCTGCTTCAGCTCAGGAATTAGATGTGATAACACACAGCAACATAAATCTAGACCACCCAGTTGGCGAAGATGAGGAAGAGGAGGAGGATGAGGAGGAGGAGGATGATGCTTCAGAAAAAGACTCACCCACTGTAGTCATCGAGCTGGGTTCAGAGGGAGAGGAAGATGAGGAAGAGGAAGATGACGGAGAAGAAGAGGAGGCCGACGAAGTAGACGATGACGAGTTAGACAGCATGTCACAGAGGTCAGAGGTCACAGATGACTCAGAGACGTACGACATGACACGGGGGAACCTGGGACTTCTGGAACAGGCCATTGCACTGAAAGCTGAACAAAACGGCCACAGTTCTGAAGAGAGCTGCTCTCCTGAGCAGCAGCACTATTACAGCCCGGAGGAGAGGATGAGCAAGTCCATGGACATCACAGCTCGTAGAGCATACTATGGCAAAGGTGACAGGAAATACTTATTTCAGCCTACTTTAATTGTAACCCTCTATGACCTCAAATCATTTTGGATAACATAAAGTTACAGTTTGTGTGGGTGTAGAGTTTAATTGGTTTTGGTCTCTTCACTGTTGGAAACAGAAGGTTCTAGATCAGAGAAGAAGGAAATAAAGTGCCCTACTCCAGGATGTGATGGGACAGGTCATGTGACTGGATTATACCCACATCACCGCAGCCTTTCTGGGTGCCCACACAAGGACAGAATCCCTCCAGAGAGTAAGGATTCAACCATAATATGTTTAAATGTTAAATATTTAAATGTGTATATTATTATATTTAAAACTACTGTTTTCTATTTAAATACATTTTAAAATGTAATTTATTCCTGTAATGGCAAAGTTGGATTTCCAGCAGCCATTACTCAAGCCTTCAGTCACATGATTCTCATGAAAATATTTTAATATGCTGATATGGTGCTCAAGAAACAGCCATTATTATCAACAGTTTTTTTGTGGAAACCATGATATATTTTTTCAGGATTATTTGATGAATATAAAATTCAAACAAACAGCATTTAACATTTTGTAACAGTATAAATATCTTTCCTGTCACTTTTGATGAATTTCTTGTGTCCTTGCTTAACAAAAGTTTTAATAAAAAAAAAAAAACATTTAAATGGTATATATATATATATATATATATATGTGTGTGTGTGTGTGTGTGTGTGTGTGTGTGTATGTATATTCACTGTATCTGTATACTAATGTGTCTTTTTTGGCACTAGTCTTGGCAATGCATGAGAACGTACTGAAGTGTCCAACACCTGGATGTACCGGACAGGGACATGTGAACAGCAACCGCAACACACATCGCAGGTACTGCACCTTAACTATTTTAACCTTTTGAGGCCTCAGTTTCAAATGTTGTCCAAAAACCATGTTTTTTCTTACATTTTACACTTTTAGTCTCTCTGGCTGCCCTATTGCTGCTGCAGGGAAACAAAAAAGCATCGAAAAGCAGTCACAGCCGCAGACCTCTGTCAGTGATCCAGTCACCGGAGGCTCAAACTCTGACAGAGTTCTAAGGTAAGTGTTTTCCTCCTCTTTGACAGACAAAAGAGCTTAATGGGTAAACCGTGGCTAAACACTCTTTTCTCTACAGGCCGATGTGTTTTGTGAAACAGCTGGAGATCCCTCAGTACGGTAGCTACAGGCCCAATGCCATACCGGCCACTCCTCGGGCCAACCTGGCCAAGGAGCTAGAGAAGTATTCCAAGGTGTCCTTTGACTATGCAAGCTTCGATGTACAGGTATTTGGCAAGCGCTTACTTGCCCCCAAGATGCCCACCAGCGAAACCTCACCTAAAGCCTTCAAACGTAAGCTCCTCCCTCATTCCTTTTAAAATAACCATTAAGAAAACATATACAATAGATATCAACAGATAATGAACTCTTGATAGCATATTGAAAAGCATATTATTATAATTAACAGCCAAACCATTCCCCAAAGCCTCATCCCCAAGCCACAGCCTGTCTGGGGGCTACACCAAAAGCAGCTCCTCTTCCACCTCCAGTGGGTACGATTATACCCATGATGCCGAAGCCGCACACATGGCTGCCACTGCCATTCTCAACCTGTCCACTCGCTGTTGGGAGAGACCCGAAAACCTCAGCACTCAACAGCCAGATCAGACCAGCAAAGTGAGTTTCTTCCTCTCTATCTGTATCTGTCATTCAGTCTAGAGGAAATGTGGGTTGCTTAACATCCGCGTTATATACGCTATATTCAAATGCATTTTTTCTACGATCTAGGACATGGACATTGAGGTGGATGAGAATGGCACTCTGGACCTCAGCATGAAGAAACCCAAGAGGGAAGGAGTCAGGTCACCAGACCCATCTTCGTCCTCGTCATCATCTTCTCAACATCATGGCGTCACTTCACCCCACTCCAGCCACACCTACAAACAAGAGGAGTGGGAGGGGCCTCTGGATTACACCAAGTCAAACCGACAGAAAGAGGAGGAACCAGAGGAGGTAAATGTCTATTTACACATTCTCACTTCACAGTTGAATCTGACAACATTTTGTAATACATATAAACATTAAAAAAAGGAAAGTCTTTACACATTCTATGAATTCAGCTGTTTTCTGTTTTGATGTGCCATTTTACATTTTACAGGTGGAGTACAGCACACACTCATATGCCTCCTCTGATGGAGAGGATGATGATGATGCCACTCAGGAAAGCATGGAAGACAGGAAGTACCCTGGTGAGGTCACAACCACCAGCTTCAAGGTCAAATTTCAGCCCAAGGACTGCAAGAAAGAGGTCTTGCTGTAAGTGTCTGCCGCAACAACTACACACACACTCACACAAAACACATCTACATCTGCAAAGCTAATAAATAATAAATTAACCGGAATGATTCAACAGAGATTTAATGCTCTCTTCATCTCTGTCCAGATGTCCCACCCCAGGTTGTGATGGTAGTGGACATATAACTGGGAACTATGCATCTCACCGCAGGTATGCCAGAAGCTATGGCACAGTATTTCTAGTGTGACCAGCCGCATTCATGTTTTCTTTTTTCTTTATCTATTTTTCTCTTTGCTGAACCCTCACAGCTCCTGCTCTCTATAGCATAAACCTGTGTTAGTGACTGCAAACAAATGCTGTCTCTTTAATCCATTTAGCATTTACTATGAGTTTTATTTGATCATAAATACTAGTTGTTCCACATTAGCCAAGATTTACTCAAAGTCTCTGTAGATTATTTAGGTTAATTTACATTTATGTATTTTACTAAAGAATCCATTTGTAATACATACATAGATTACAGAGCAAAATTAAAGTATATTAGCCTACAGAATATACGTATATCTTCCGTCTTCAATGAAATCTTCTTCCCTCTATTCTATATTCTGGTGTTTTTCTACTGCTCTTCAGTCTCTCTGGTTGTCCCCTTGCTGATAAAAGTCTTCGGACCCTCATGGCTGCCCACAGTGCTGAACTCAAGTATGTCTGTGCTCTAATTTTTCCTCTAATGAATCTTCAACATACTTTACTGATTACTGCTTTTTTGACTCAACTTAACACTTCTGTTTCTGCCACACACTGTTTACTGTCCCCCTTTACTGGCTATTCTTGCACTCTTTGAACCAGCATTAACTTTACATTTTCAGTGGTCAAAAAGAGAATTTTCTTGGACTGTGTCCTAGTGATGCATCAAACCAACTGAGACTATTTAGCATCCAGACTGAAGCCCAAATGTTCATTTAGATTTCCAGTATGATTGTATGTCTGATATTTGAATTGTATCTTTCTAAAGCATTTTTTCACTTTCTCTTGGCGACCTCCAGATGTCCCACTCCAGGTTGTGATGGATCAGGACACATTACTGGAAACTATGCTTCCCATAGAAGGTGTGTTAATGAACAATATTACAACATGCACTTTTGGATTCACTGTCAAGCTTTGAAAATATCAAACTGCACATGTGGAAACATAAACATTTACATTTTTTCTGTTGAAGTCTGTCTGGATGTCCACGTGCCAAGAAGGGAGGAATAAAAATCACCCCAACAAAGGATGACAAGGAAGATTCGGAGCTCCTTAGGTATGTTTTTTTTTTTTTTTTATGAAAAAAATCCCAACTTAGTTTGTTGTACTAAACCAGTGGATTTGCTGAGCACAGCTCGTATTATTTGAGAAAGCCATGACTGACTGCCAGTTCATCACTTGACTCTCTATAGATGCCCAGTGCCAGGTTGCGACAGTCTGGGGCATATCAGTGGGAAATATGCCACCCACCGCAGTGCCTATGGGTGCCCGCTGGCAGCACGCCGTCAGAAGGAGGGCATGTTAAATGGCACACCATTCTCCTGGAAGGCCTTCAAGGCTGAGGGCCCTACCTGCCCCACACCAGGATGTGATGGATCAGGGCATGCCAACGGCAGCTTTCTCACTCATCGCAGGTACAGATGAGGCCTAGTGAAATTTACAGATCAATATTAGCATATTCTATTAAATAACCAGTGTTAGTTGATATATAGGACAAGCTAAGTGAACTAAACTAAAGCTAAAACATTAGAAATGCCTATTTTTGACTTCCTGCCTGGGGTTATTGAAGGATGATGTAATCAAGACAATAAGTCTAGTTTCATATCTCATGATCTTGATGTGTTTCCAGTCTATCAGGTTGCCCTAGAGCTTCAGCTAACAAGAAGAGAGCCAGGTTCCCTGGAGATGACTACATCAGCAAGAAATTCAGGGCAAGTGATGGTAAGATCAAATATCATCTGCTTCTCTTCTTTCGTCCCCAGTATGTTCATTTTGCGCTCTTTATTAACATATGCATTGCTTCTCTATCCATTCAGTTCTTGACAATGATGAAGACATTAAACAGCTGAACAAAGAGATCAATGAGCTGAATGAGTCAAACTCTGAAATGGAAGCAGATATGGCCAACCTCCATACACAGGTCTACATTTAGCAAATACATATATCCACTACTATTCTATTTTACAGGTTTCTATTTTAATATATGTATTAAAACGTAACTTATTCCTGTGATTGCAAAGAATTTCCCCCCATTTTTTATTTTATTTTAGCCATTACTCCAGTCCTTGGTGTGTGATATTTTTGTGAAGACAACTTTTTTGATGAATAGAAAGTTTAACAGCATTTAAAATAGAATTTAAAAAAGTCAAATCTTTATCGTCATTTTTTTCAGTTATTACATCCTTGCTGAACAAAATATACATTTCCTTCAAAATAGAAATGATTACTGACCCCAAACTTTTGAACAGTAGACTACATGTCCCAGAAACTAATAAAGACAAATGTCTTTATTAATACAGATGTAATAAAATCTGAGCATATAGCATTTGGCCCTTCACTGATAACCACATGTAAAGGCTAGACAAACAAGCATTTTTGTTGTTCATCACTGAAAATTCCATAATTGAAAGTAGGATCTTTGGGGACTTCTTTCCATAAGATGCATTCTTTGAGAGCGCAGCATAATGATAATATTTACTATACATCAAATAGAATATTAGAAAGCATGATCTCGGAGCTGCTGTTTATCCATGCATTTCTATTCTTAGATCTCATCCATGGAGAAGAACCTCAAGAGCATGGAGGAAGAGAATAAGCTCATAGAGGAGAAGAATGAGGCTCTGTTCATGGAACTGTCAGGCCTGAGCCAGACTCTTATCCGCAGCCTTGCCAACATCCGTCTACCACAGATGGTCAGTCTACTTGCTGTCTATTACCTTTTATTACTATGCCCATCAAACACAAGTAGTGTACATTACACTTTTCCTTCCTTTTTTCTAGCTTGCTTTTAACAAACCACAATCTTTTGTTTACCACAGCAAGAGCCCATCACTGAGCAGAATTTTGACACATACGTGGATACGCTGACCCACATGTTCACAGATAAGGAGTGCTATCAGAACCCAGAGAACCGAGCCCTACTCGAGTCGATCAACCAGGCCGTCAAAGGCATTGAGGTGTGAGCAGAGGAGTAAGACACTGTGGGTTGAATAACCAGACCAACAACATAAAAATACTGTTTAAGGACATTCAGGTTTTGTACGTGGCGCCCTCTGAAAACGAGGAACGTCACAAGACCCGTGGAAGTCAAGAGAAAAGGACCAAATTCCAAATTATGCTGCTTAGCAATTTTGATGAGATACAAGATCCTTTGCCTCTTAAACCAAGATGGCTCTTCTTCTTTTGGGGTACTTTTTGGAGCAAACCATTTGTTACTGTTTTCTAGAGCAACTCTCACCGACACTGATCTGCCTTTCTTACTTCCCTCAGTGCATGGAGGTTGCCGTGAACAATAAGTCGTGAGATTGTCGTGTGTGTCTGTGGGGGTGAGTCTATGTGTGTATGTGTAACAGAGTGCTTTACGTGTAACGTCCGAAGGTGAATTCACGATTAATGACCTCCCTGGACAAAATAAGATTAGTATGCGGCACTGCTACATTTGATCCCTGTATGATAATGTCGTCTCATATTTGGTGTAAATGGGCTCATGTTCCATTCAGTAATATTTATCGTATTTGAGAACATAGATATTGCACTTCCATGAATAGTTTGTAGTTCCATTGTCATGTTATTATTGTAATTATTATTATTATTATTATGGCTATTTAAATTGGGTCCTTGAAATGTAAGTTTAATTTATTATTTATTCATGTTAAGGTTTATTTTGTTTATTTATTAATCAGTGTCTATTTATGGACTTAATTTATTTTACAAAGCAAAACACTATACACAGCTTTTAGCAGTTATTAAGAGGAGAGACGTTGCCCTCTGAGCTGTGAAAGAGGCAATATTTTAAGAATATCGACAGCAAATTGTTTTATAAACCTTCCTATTTATTTTAAAGACAGAGATTTATAATCTCTTTTTTAAGTGCAAATATTTTCTACCTAACAATTTTTATATTGTTTTTTAATATTCTCATTTATTTAATGAGTTCTGTTTTCCATAAAAGTATTTTGACACCCTCCAGAGTGAAGTGGGTTGAACAGATATGATGTATTTATTGTTATTTATTTAGTATTTAAGAACAAATTGAATGGAGATCTCGTTGCATATTTATTTTGTAAATGTCTCTGTGTTAGTGGTTGCTGCATATGGATAGTCTTTGCCCATGTTGTTGATAAAATAAATGGGAATTCTATCACCTACAACAGAGAGTATGTCATATTTTACACTGATCGTTTCTCATGATTTATTATAACCAAGATTGTGTTTGCCTTTGGTCCAACAATGATATTTTGTAAGATACTGATCAGTCCAATTAACTTTGAATTATCTGACAATTATCAGAGCAAAGATGAAAGAGAAACCAAACACTCTCTCAGTATTGGCTGACATCTGCTGGATAGACATTGATTCAGTCACGATTTCTCTTCAGCTGATTATGGCTGCATAAAAAATATCAACTTGCAAACATAAAGGATGTCTTTGCATTTTGACAAGATTAATATTTAGCCCAATATTTAAAAAAATATTGATGATACTCAAGGCAAATATTAAACATTTTGAATGTGTTCGTTTAAAATGTACAACTTTTATAAGAGACCAGAGGTAGTTGTCACATCTTTTAAAAGTTATACATTTATTTTACTGTATGTTGCTGTTTAAGCAATAGCTGTCCTTTGTGACAACTTACCCCATATGGTGTGACAACATGTGACTGGTCCATGTTTCTGTTTGTGGGCTTGACGTCACGAAGTCAGCAGGCCAATGTTTACATCCAGCGCAGCTCGCCGTGGACGTCTATGAAGAGAAACCGAGACATAGAAGAAACAACGGGAGACTATTAACTTGAATTAACTCGAATGGACATCATCACCGGACCATAGATTCGTGTCTCAGCGTCAGACGGTTCAGCTCGGTCGACTGTAAAGTCGTCGGGGTGTTTCCCGTGACGAGTTTCTCCCCAAAATCCAGTCCCATCTCCATTTCTCCTTTCCTTTGTGTTCATTTTTGCCTACTTTTTGCAGGTAAGCGCTTTATATGAGTCGTGCTTGCTGTTATAGTGTGTTTCTGGCGTGATAATAGAATGATAAACTCTTTTATATAGTATATTTTCATTGAGGTTAACCTGTAGTCTTGCATGCAGAATGAATTAATGGCAGGCTGTGGTTAAAATAATGGGCATATGTGTGTTATTTCATATTTAACTCTATTTTGAGAAACTACCCGGATGTTCAATAAAAACACAGCACAATATGCGTTTGTTAGCGAATGGCGCAGCTGCATTTGAGCGCGCAGTGATTGGTGGAAACCTTCCTCACATCTGCAGTTTCCACACAGCGTCTCTGGGGAAGCTTTAACTTTCCGACAATGTAGTCCAGCGCCCTCATCCGTTAACTGGACAAAAATGCTGTTTTGTTGTGTCCAAGTCCGAGTCATGTACAGTGGCCTCAAAAATGATTTAGACACCTAACGTAATATGAGTGGCATTAGATTACATAACAAAATAGGTAACGTAACGTTAATAGAGTGGTATTTATTTTAGAGAAATGCAACACAAACACGCTTCTTATGCAAAAAGTTATTAAGAATTTTTAAACTTGTGAATAGTGTTCAGAATGATTAGCAGATTTGTTTGGGAAATGTTTGTTTGTCAAAAAAATAGTGAAAGCCATGTCTTTCATCTTGTAAAACAGTGATTCTTCTCAACATGTGTCACAATCCAAATTGCTTCTGTTTGCGGATGGCTGGGATAAAAAACAATGCAAAATTCAACTAATAATATAGCTAACCAGTAACCGTAATAGGATATAGCTAACCACATTGTGTCAACTAAATGGTTTTATGTGGTAAACTATTGGCAGCCAACAGAAGGTTAACATCAATATTCAAGAGATATTTAACTAAAATTACACTGGGGTCATTGGGATTTTTAATAAAGATTCTTATTCAGTTAAAGGGATAGTTCACTTTGAAATTAATTTTTGATATGTTTTAGCTTACCTCAAGGGCATCCAAGATGTAGGTGTCTTTGTTTCCACAGCATCGAATCAGATGTTCAACTGAACCGACGAACTGAACCGTCTCCAAAGTTACGCCGGAAGTGAGCTCTCGCGCGTCTATGTCACGCATTGTTTACACGGAGATTTCGGAAGTTTTACCTTTCACTAAACATTGCGATTTCCCGCAATTTTTTTTTTACTACATGTACTTACTATAGCAGGGGTGCCCAATCCTTCTCCTGGCGATCGACTGTCCTGCACAGTTCATCTCAAACCCTAATCAAACACACCTGAAGTAGTCAATTAAGGTCTTTAGGATCACATCCAGGTGTGTTTGATTAGGGTTGGAGATGAACTGTGCAGGACAGTCGATCGCCAGGAGCAGGATTGGGCACCCCTGTACTATAGGGTTAGGAAGAGGGTTTGGTTTATAGTTGCATGTAATTATACATAATTTAGTTATTACTACAGTAACTCCATGTAACATGGAAAAAGGCCATTGTAAAATAGTGTTACCTAATATATTTCAGTGTTTGTTTTTAAGGACATTTTTGTTTACTTTTGTGTGTTAATCATTTGTGATACTGTGCTGTGTCCTCAAGCAAAACCACTTGTAAATCACTGTTATAGACTTATGCAAGAAAAAGAGGAAAGTGGTTATTGATCAATTATTATAATTTTTATTAATCAACAGGAAGTATGTTTCTTGTGTTACTTATTCAGTTATGCTTGCATGTCTTTAATTTTCTTATTTTATACTATGTTTAGCCCCAAACAAAGCCAAAATGGGAGGTGCGGTCAGTGCTGGGGAGGACAACGACGAGTTGATTGACAACCTGAAAGAAGCCCAATACATTCGCTCTGATCTGGTCGAACATGCCTTCAGAGCCATTGATCGTGCTGACTACTATCTGGAAGAATTCCGCGACAGTGCCTACAAGGATTTGGCCTGGAGACACGGTAACATCCACCTTTCTGCACCCTGCATCTACTCTGAGGTGATGGAGGCTTTATACCTGCAGCCTGGCCTGTCTTTTCTAAACCTAGGCAGTGGCACAGGCTACCTCAGCACCATGGTGGGACTCATACTGGGTAGGTTAATAGAGAATTTGACTGATTTGATTTTGTTCTGCTTATTTTTTTGGGTTTAGTCCACCCAAAAAATGAAAATACTGTCATCATATACTCATCCTTGTGTCGTTCCAAACCTGGATGGCTTTCTTTCTTCTGGGTAGCATGAAAGAAGATAGTTTCGCTTCCCATTGAATTACATTGTATTTTTTGTCCACACAACGAAAGTCAATGGTAAGCAAAAAGGTTTGGTTTCTTACATTCTGCAAAATATTTCTTTTGTGTTCCAGAAAAGCAATAAAGTAATACAGTAATACAGTAAAACAACATGAGGGTGAGTAAATGATGGCAAATTTTCAATTTTGGGTGGATTATCCATTTTCTGCTAAATATAATACTTGACTTTCTGTGTCATATATTTAGGGCCATTTGGCGTGAATCATGGTGTTGAACTGCATGAAGATGTTATAGAATACGCTTATCAGAAGCTGGACTTCTTCATCAAGACGAATGAAAGTTTTGACAGGTGCAGTTACTTTTGTTTTAAAAATAAACTGTATTGAAAGTGTAGCGTGCAAAATTTTGGATTTGGTGACTGACATGTCTAATCTTTTGGTCTAGGTTTGAGTTCTGTGAGCCCTCCTTTGTAGTGGGCAACTGTCTGGAAATTGCTCCAGAAAGTAGGCAGTATGACAGAGTTTATTGTGGTGCAGGGGTCCAGAGGGAACATGAAGACTACATGAAGAAGTTGTTGAAGGTTGGGGGAATCTTAGTACTGCCACTGGAAGAAAAGGTGAATAATGCAATCTTACAATGCATCTGGTCTCAGGTAATCCAGGAGATACATGTGTGAAATGGATATGCATTTCTCATTTGTTCTAGCTCACTAAAATAACTCGGACAGGATATAACACATGGGAAACAAGAAAGATAATTGCTGTGTCCTTCGCACCACTTGTGCTCCCTAAACATAGGGAAAATGGCAAACCAAGAGCAGTGTCCCTACGTAAGTAATCTGCTGTATTTTGTGTACACTTAAATTGCTCTGATTTTAAACAATATTACATTTTTTAGCTTAAATATTTTGTTTTTTTTATACACTATTAGAAATACTTTAATTTGGCAAGGATGCATTAAATTGATCAAAAGTGACAGTAAAAAATAATTAATGTAAATGCTATTCTTTTGAACTTTCTGTTCATCAAAGTATACTGAAAAAATGTTTCACAATTTTCACAAAAATATCAAGCAACAAAGGTTTTCAACATCATTTCTGAAGGATCATGTGACACTAAATTAATGCCGAAAATTGAGCAATAAATTACATTTTAAAATATATTTACATAGAATACAGTTCTTTTAAATTGTTATAATATTTCACAATATTAATGATTTTACTGTATTCTTAAATCAAATAATGCAGCCTTGGTGAGCATGAGAGACAAATTTTAAAAACATAAAAAACGTTACCTAATCTTTTGAACGTTAGCGTATTTAGAGTAAGAATTGTGTGTGTATAAATTCAGTAAAAAAATAAAATAAAACGCAGCTGCCATGTTCGAGGTGCGAAGTCTTCAGGATTTGGCCCGCATCACCATCCGTCACATTCTAAAGAGATCTGGGTCTGGATCCTTGCCACTACCCCAGAGAACTGGATTGAAGCGAAGAAATCACTTTAAACAGAAACGTGAGCACCGTGACACCCCTCTTCTGACCAACAGTTATTTGTTCATGAGTCGCTTAATTCCCGGACCCATGGACAACAACAACAACCAGTCAAACACAGACAATGAGAATGAGGATGAAGACTGCAGTAGGGTTTGTGAGCAACTAGAGGATAAAGAAGAGAATGAGAGGAGGAAGGAGGGCAGTGTTTTGGTGATAGAGACTCCAGTAAACCTCTTAAGGGAGAGAATCCTCAGCCTGCCTTTGCCAGAGCCTCTCAAGATGTATCTTCTTTATTACAGAGAGAAGTAGATTTCAGTGCATTTACAGCTACCCATCACTGTTACTTTAAGAGTCCATGGCTCTTTAGTTACTCACTTTCACATTATCCTGGTGATCTTGCTCATAGCATTACACCACTTTTTTTTCTGCCAATGAGGGGTGAAGTTATCGATGAGGGGAAATGAAGTCTCATTTGGTTCCACCAAAGTTTAAAGTCTGGATTCATGGTCTATGATGCAAACCATCAACACAGAAACAAGAAATGGAGTGAAAACGAATTAAGTTTCATGTTATTTGTGGAGTGATTTTTTTTAAATGAAGACAAGACCAGAGGCTATCAATTTGCTAAATCATAAATGCAGTATAGTCTCACTTGTTTTGTGTGTGTTACCATCTAGTTTCAGTTCTTAGATTTACTATGAAAAGTGAAAATCTAAATATTCTGGTGTATGGATTTGTAACAAATGTCTAATTGTGTGAAGATACAAAGGCACGTTAAAAAAAAAATGTGATTGTCCTACAATCTCTCTAGTAAAGTTTTTGGACATTTCAAAATAAAAGACTTTGATTTTCTAAGGTATTTTGCCAATTTAAAACGGTCTTGGGTTTGTACTGTTTTCAGGGCTTATGTTTGCATTTTTGCTTTTTAAATGTATAAAAGGTCTATAGTTGTGTAATCAGTTCTAAAATATATATTTTAATTTAATTATAAAATGCACTGATGGGCACTGTCAAGTGATGTAGAATGGACTAATTCAATAACCATTTTTTTTAAATTGATCTTTTCTATTGTCTTTATCATGATGACCCAAAATATTTTACCTTAGAAGTATCAAATTTTTTTAAAAGGCTAAAATATGGAATGCGAGTTATAATCCATCATCATGCAAATGAAATGTTGCAAAGACTGGAGGGTCCAAGTTGTTTTGACATACGAATCAGTTTCCAGTTTTCAAACTTGTTTGGAGAACACAAAAACCAAAGCATTATGTTTGTATTCTGATAGATAAACTATATCTAGTTGTCTCTCCAACCATTTAATGTAAAATTTAAATCAAAACTTCTTGACATTGGGCTCACATGCAAGACTGATTAAATTAATAAATGCATCATTTCAGAGGACAGGAGACAAATATTTACTAAATGGGTAACATTCAAAGAAATATCTGCACAAGCTGTGGAAATGCATACCATGATATTCTTTGATACCACCAACACAACTTTGGCCCATCTTACCCTCAGTTAAAGAAGTTCAAATAGAGAAAATACGCTCACTTTCAGCTTTATTAGATTTGAATACTGTGCTTAACCGCCAAGTACAGACTGGACTTCACTTTGGATAAGAAAATAAAAATGGAAACGAAAAGAGTGAAAGCACTTGCAAAATAACAAAAATGTATTTTCTTGTTTAATGATTAAAAAAATATTTCTTTGCAAGACATTACACAATTCTCATAAAGCTCTCTTCACAGAGAGGCATCAAGAGAAGAAAACTAAAAGGAACGCCACCATTTTCACACTGAACTGATGACTGGTGTCAAGTAGATGAGGTAAATGTTTTGTTGGAGGAAAAAAAAGGCACAATTTACAATCGACCGTGCCATGTAAATTCACGTAATAATACCAATAATAATAACAATATCATTATTATTGTAATAATAACACCATAACAGCAATAGAAAAAATATGCAACAAAAATACAGACTGAATTTTATCTTACAAGTAATCTTCCAGCCCTACTGTATTGCCTGGCCCAGCAACAAAAAATCTGGCCCGTTTAAATACTGCAGTGTCCTCACTCTTTGCTCATAAGAGTCCAAGATTTCCAGTGGTATTCAACCACTGGCAAGGGGCTAGAATTGTCTGGAGTGATCAAAGTATTTGCTCTGACCAGTCGACTCAGTTTTGAGGAGCTGCAGCAAACTATCTGACAACCAGACATGACACACACAGTTTCGAGGGGCCAATGCAATCGTCATGGCAGAAAGCGCCACAGCCCTGGCACATGATCATAGCCTTAAGTCGGCAGGAACACTTGAGAGCCACTTCTTCTGCTGCACTGTCCGCAAATGCCTGAATGCTAAGCGTGGCGCTCTGGCCCCCACCGCTGCTGACGCTCACACGTGGCCTTATCTGCAGCACACCGTCGGCTAAACTGCGGGAGAAGCCGCTACCGTCCACCACAGACACATTAGCTGTGTAACTGAAGCTGGATGAGGAACCTCCGTTGCCCCCACTCTGCTGCAGTTTTGGTAGCTTGCTATATAACTGGTAAGGGAGACTGGAGGCAGATGAGGAAGGAGAGGAGGAGACAGGGGAAGCAGAGGTGTCTGCTTGACGGGCATATGGATTTCTGACTTGTTCCTTTTTAGCCATTCTGACAAGAGACATTTCCATATTTAGCAGTCCTTCCATAGCTCCACCACCTCCATGAAAACTGTCCAGAGGTTCCTTTTTGGTTATTACAACAGAAGTATTGCCAATGATAGGAGCAGGTGAGTTTTTGGTCAGAGCTTGTTGGCACGAAGGGCGCGAGGAGACTTCATTCTTGATTGTAGCTATAGGAGAAAGCTGTTGCTGATACGTCTGATGCTGGGGTGGTTGAGGTTTGCTTGGGCGCCAGTTAATCTTAACAGTAGGTACAACCTCCGACGGACAAAGCTCACCGTGTGGAGGTGAGGGAGCATCAGGTGCAGTTCTGCACACAGACTGGGAGAGATTGTTGGGATGCTGTTGAAAGCCAGCTGGCCTCTCCAGATTTTCACCTCGCGGAGGAAGAGGTCCAGGGTGCTCTTTAATGACAGCTGATTCATAAACTGGAGCATTCTGAGAGTTCATATCCATTGAAGTTCTAGCAGAGGAGTTTGATGGAAGGGATGTTATGACAGGCACTGCTCCTGAGGGCACTGCACCTCCTGGTTGTTGAGAACTGAACTGAACATTTGTAGTTCTTGGGCTGGCTTCCTCAAACAAACATGCCATTCGAGATGGAGCAGAACTCGGCGGCGAAGAACCGAAGTTTCGGCCAGGTCCAGGAGATACTCGAACGGATGGGGATTTTTGTTGGAAGTCAGAGACACCAGTTTCTATAGGTCCTCCGGACTCAGACGGGCCTCTAAAACGTGGTCCCAGATTTCTTGGAGGTTGACGACTGGCTGAGTTACTTACAGGGGAACCTGGAAGTCGATTAATGTCCAGCTTGCTGACTGAGTGAGGCTGGGGTAAGACCTTCTCTAAGGGTAGGCTGCCTTGAAGAAGTTGGGTGACAAGAGGGTTGTTGGCCTCTACAGAGGAAACTGGTCGAGATGAACCTTGGAATCGTCTGCCAACTGGAGGACCAGCAGCATTTAAAACAAAATCTTCTCCAGGACCTCTGCTCAGAGGTTTGGTGTCATCCTCTGTTGAAACAAACAGCTTCACATCATTGCCATTATCATTCAGCCGTAGAGGTCTGCTTTGGTCCCTCACTGCCTGTGTCAGGTAAGCTTGCACTTGGGCTTGTGAGGGCGCAGTGGTAATCTGTTCCTGAGCATGGTTTATAGCATGGGTATGAATTGTATGCTGCTTGTGGGAATGAATGACTGGCTGGTTTGGCACACCATTAGGGAAGCGAGCCTGAATGACAGTTTGGGTATGGTTGGGGTTAGATATATGGGCCTGTATGACTGGTTGCTGGTGCTGAGGAGGATTCAACATTGATGAAGCCAGTCGACTTGAGGTCTGAATGACAGGATGATTCTGTGACTTTGTATTCTGAGCATGCATGCCGTTAAGATCCATCTGGGTTTCATGCCAATCCACGGTTTCATCCTCCTGAGTTTCATTTTCAAAGTCAGATGCCGTCTCTGTTGAATCACTGTGCGCTCCAGTGTCTTCCTCGCCAGCATTACTAGGTAGACAAGGTAGAGAGCCTGATTCATATTTGCCATCAGCATCACTCTCTCCATTACTATGTTCTTGTAGCATCCCCTCTCTCATGGAATGCTCTTCACTACTTTCTACCCATCCATTTCGGGCTGTAACAAGTGTCTCTTTGGGCATTTTCAAGTCTGAGCCATGCTGAATAACTCCAGTTGTCCCTGGGTGAAGCTCACCACCATTCTTTTCACCTTCCCAGGGTTGAGAAGCTGCCAAAGTCCTGATGACATCCACACCCTGGGCGCCAAATCTTGGCAGAGAGTCTGGTATAGAGGTGGGTACTAAAGAAATGGCATCATTTGATGCTGAGGTGCAAATAGGAGTAGTCGTTCTACTCTCACTGGACTCTGCCTCCTCACCTCTGGGGTCTTGGTGACTACAAAAAGACTCTGGATCACTTGGCGTAGGCACTGGGGTGTCTAAGGTCTGCTCCGAGGCTTTATCACTTGGGCAGGCAGTCATCTCTTCCTCTCCACAAATCTCCTCCACCTGGTCCTGGGAAGTAGGGCTGTCGGTTGCAGGTGGCGATAGCGTGAGTGTTTTTGGAGACTCTGATGGGGGTAGGGATGGGTTTGAAGACACAGAGGAGGGAGATGGTTCAGTCAGTGGGGTAGAGGTTTGAGGCCTGTCAGCTGAATCTACACTGGACAACTGTAGTTGTGTTCCAGACGAATGAGAGCTCGCAGGCGATTCCTGCTCCTCCAAATCAACTCTTCCTCCTCGTCTTCCTCCTCCTCCTCCTCCTGGTTCAACGGGACCTGGGTGCTCTCTCGAACGCCTCCCGCTGGAGCGATCCGGTATCCCAGTACCACCCCCCGGGCCGCTCCCCCCAGGCCCTCCCCCATCGCCAGAGGCTGCAACAGCAGCAGCGGCTTCTCGCTGGGCACGGGCTTGCTGTGCACGGGCCTTGATGTCCGCCAGGGTGCGCGCCCCTGTCCCAGAGCGCCGCGACCCTTCGTTAGGAGGGACGATGCGGGGACAGATTTGGTACGTTGGCGGCCCCTTGACCCAGGGCGGTTTGATCCGGGAGAGCTGTATCTAGTAGAGTGGGTAGAAAAGAAACACGCATACGAGATAAGGTTTAAACTCATGGAGATAGTTTTTAACTACATAGAGGTTTACAATAGACTACTAGGAAAAAATAACATGTCCAACATACCCGGATTGGCGGGACCTTGGGCTCCTCTGTTGTAGGTTGTGGCTTTTCTGAGTGCACACAGTCAACTGTGTTACGAAAGGACTGACGCTCATCCAGTCGCGCCCTTTTCTCGGGAAAGCTGGTGAAGGCCTGGGACTCGTCTGGCCTTCTCTTCTGCTCCTTGAGCTGAATTGCTGGACTTGATGTGGCGGGACTGGCTGCGGGGCTGCTCTCCCTGCTGCTTGCACCAGTGCCTGCTGTGCCAGTGGTAATGACTGAAGCCCCATCATCCAGCGGATCGGTGGCAACAGCAGCGGTGGAGGAGGAAGAGGAAGAAGAGGAGTCTGAGCTTGCAGCAAAAGTCTGTCTGTCTGAGGCAGAGGAGGGAGAGGAAGAAGGCGATGATGACGACGATGTTGAAGAAGAGGAAGAGGAAGGAGAGGAGGTAGATGCAACAGCTGGTTCAGGTACTTCAGGCAACAGGCCTGTGGAGGCTTCTGGTTCATCGCAGGTTGAACTTGTGGATTCTGGAGGAGGCGTAGGTACAGGAACAGGGGAGGGGACAGCCTCTGCAGAGAGGTTTTCTTCTGGAGCTTCCAGTCCAATGTCTGTTTGGAGGACCACCTCTGCCTGAACTGCTGTTGCTTCTGGGACTGGTGATGCAACTAATGGTATAACATCTGGAGTTGCAGTACTCTCTGTTGTTTCTTCTGATGGTAAAGTTGCCGTTGTATTTTTGCAAAGTGAGCGCCGAGCTCTACGTCTGAGGTCAGCTCGTGAACGCCGTCTGATACGGCCTTCCCTCCGTCTTCTTCCAACACTTCGCCTCTTGGGTGTAGCCACTGTAGCAGAATCAGAGTCTAAAACTGCACCGGCAACATCTCCAGCATCGCTCATTGTGAGCTTTAACGACTCTTCTCTTGTCAAGCCAGACCTTAAAAAAACAAACAAACAAAAAAAAAAAACAGATTCAACATTAATAATCAGATTAACAAAATAATTCAAAGATTAAAAAAAAATAGGGAAAAAAAGGCTTTTGAACCTTTGGCCATGGTATTCCTCAAAGAACTTCTCTTTCCATGCTTCAACTTTCTTCTCCTTTTCCATCTCTTGCCTGAAGCGGACCTGCATCTCATGAGTGAACTCACCTTCAAGAATGTAAAAATATTTTCACTTTATCCACCAATATAGTAAATTGCCTAGAGCCACATGTCTTGGTCAGTTTCTGACATTTCTTTTCAAATATTACAGGACAAAAGTAAGAGATTCACCCTCAGCTAGACGCTCTTTCCAGCTCTGGGAGGCATGAGTGAAAAATTCATTATTAAGGGCCGAGCTGCTTAGCCGAGCAAGGCCATCGGGGCCAACCTATGCATTAAAAGAATGAAAATTAGGTGAAAAAAAAAAAAACATTTATACAATTGTAAAATTCTAAAATTCCTCGATATTTATACCTGTCTGTCCACCTCTGGTAAAAGCTGGAGTAGTTGCTGCTGGGAGTGAGGGGGGAAAGCAGCAAAGGTGCGTGTGTTGATGAGAGCACGAATGTTGGTGTTGACCAGGATAGAGCCCGGAGTCTCAAAATCCACCTCCACTCCTCCTCGATTCCTTTTCATGGGACCTGCAAAATACAGTCTTACATTGAGTATACGTTTGAAAGTTGCTTCATGAGACCTAAGAATGTGTGCACGGCAAGGCCATATTCATTTAATATCTTAATAGCAGACTCTGGTCTACCTTCCCATATATTTAGTTTATGATGCATGAATTAATGAAGTGCTAGTAAATCTGTATAATCGGAGGGTGTAATAGAAGAACTCTAGTAAAGCAATAACAATAGTCTTATTTTAAGTTTACCTGAGCCATTGATCAATCCACTCAGCTTTTATACTATTAACAGGTGAACATCACATTAGCTAATGGTGCAATTAATTAACCAAAATCATTATGCCTATACATAACCACACTACAAAACAAGTCAACAGTTTTTGGCCAAGACCAGACCCAAGACCAGCTTATTGAGTCTCTAAAGAATAAAACAAAGTACACTGACAAAACTGCAAAAGACAAACCATTGTTTGAACTCAGATACAGGCTAACAAGGTTTGAAATTAGTCATGTTTCTATGAGTTTGTCCCATTTATGCTCAGGTAAAAGCAATAAAATAAGCTGAAGCAAAGGAATAAACATTGGATTCCAAACTTATATACGCAGATATCGTTACCTTTAATTTAAAAGTTGAATCAATTAAGCCAATTTTATTAGCCGTCAAAACAATTATGCACTTTGAGAAACCAGCATGACAAAAGATTCACATAGCATGTCGTTCATTCAATAGCATCAGGACAAAAGATTCTACAAAATACTTTTTTGCACCCATCCACTGCAAATAGAAAATGATAAAAAAAACCAAATGACAAAGGGCTATTTGTTTATTTCACTATTTCCTCCAGATGCCTTAATTGCTGGTTAGAAATAACTGACTGGGAATAAAAAGTGACTGAAATAAAGACTGGAACATTGTCATTAGATTGACACAAACTTGTAAGCTATTCAGTCACTCAGTGTAATACCTGGGAAGAAGCTAATTATTGTTGTTGTGGGGGGGACATTTGTGAGCAAGGGGCTTGGGGGAAGTAATTAATACATGGGGGTCCTTGGTTTTCATCCTCTGTACCTGAACGAAGACCACGTATGCTCTTGAAGTGCTGGGTGCGTTTCCAGCCCAGCTCGGAGCGGGCACGGAGAGTAGGGCCTGGACCCCCCCTAGAGCCTTCCCTGCGCCTCCCCGCTGCTCCTGAGGGTAAAGGTGGGGGGAGGATGGAGGCTGGTGAGACTCTCTGAGAACGAGTGAGTGTGGGTAGGGCAGCTGAGGCATGAAGGCTAGTGGCACTAAAGAGGCCAAAGTGACAGGCATGTGCGTGAAACACAAAAAGTCAAAGGGACGGATATCCCGAGGCACAGAGACAAAGAGGAAGAGGGGTGAATGGATATCTCTAAGGCGCAAATGCAAAGCAGATATCCAAGGGGAACAGAGCAGGGCTGACAGGACAAACCAGAAACACTGCTTTCACACTGAGGGGTATTGACGTTCAAGTGACAAAAATGTCAGTGGCTTCAAGAAAAGATGCTGTTTTTAGTGCAAAGTTAACCAAGAAAAAGGAGGCGGCGGCTGTCAACAGGAGGGAACTGTGGGAAAACAGCCCTTGAGGAGACTGCACTATAAAATGATTAGTGTCAATGTCTAAAATTACAAACAATGTCAGGCCACTCAGATAAAGAGCATCCAGTCAGAGGAAGCAGGTATACAAACCACTGCAGAGTATGGGGGAGTGGGGGGGTACAGAAAGAAGGGGGGTGAAAAAGCGAACAAGAAAAAGAGCTATTATAACCTGATGGGACGTGTTCACCGTTGACCTTGAGAGGAGTGAGCACTACACGGGGCATCATCACAGCTTTCTTCCTCTGTCTCCCTGACTGTAAGAGGGATTGGAGAAATAATCGTGAGCACATACACACACAGCTCCTCCACAGAAATGGAAAACAACAGCATGCTCAAAGGAGAACTTAAATGGGAACGTAATATAAAAAAAGAATTAATGCAGGTACAAAGAATACAACAGGAAAAAAAAACAGGGTGTAACTGTCCTGGAGATGAGTGGGCATTTTAGTTTTAGTTCATTCTCTATGGGAGCTGAGTGACTGGCCTGAGCAGGGGATTGTGGGATTGACAAGTGGTAAGAGCATCAAACTTCAGCTTTATGCAGAAATTGTTCAACTTTATGCAAATGAGAGGGAAAAAAAAAGGCAGTCATAAGTTTCAAAATCTGCTGATTAGCACTGGAGTTCCCGTGCAGTCAGTGCTTGAATCACAAACAATTTTACTGAAAATGATCAACAAAGCAAATGATCAGATTAGGATCCAAGTCTTTTTCATCACTGATGTCAGTCAGTGGGGTTTTCTTGATCTGACTCATGTCATCTTTCTGTACTTCACTAATGACTCATTTTCACATACTGACGTCATGTATTCAGCTGCCTTCCGGGCATAACTAGTGATCTGAGAAGGAGTTGAGTGCTGTGCGTAAGGATGATGCTTAGATGAAAATCCATGCCTGAAGGGTCCCGCATGTAAAAATTAGTCATGAAGGTGATGTTAGGCACTGCAGGTACCTGCGAGGAGCGACTGAGTCTTGTCTGTGGTTCTGTGGAGCAAGAGGCACTGGAGGAAGTCTCATCCACAGAAGCTAGAACAAGAGGAAACGAGTAAAACATCCATCAATAATTTTACCTCAATGATTTGTACTTTAATTTTGTTCATATGTTAATGTAATAGAGACAGACAGAGAAACATGCCACACATTTTTTTCATTAATTTTTAAAATACTGATGAGTATTTCTACTTATAGGTGCTCATTTAACAGATGAAAGATTAAATACGCAGTCTTACAACAAACTAAAACTTATTACAACATAACATTCAGTAAAATTGTCTTTTTCCATCAACAGTAAATTACAAGTGCAGGAGCAGTAATTCACCATAATTTCTTATTGGTTATTCACTAACACATGGGCATTTGGTGAACACGTCCGTTTCCTTTAATTATTATGCCTTATCGGCTGATTGTTTGGTATTGGGAAGGGGGTGAGTAGTGCAAAAGTTGACCATTATAGCGTATTTGGCTGTATTACGCATTTACATTAGTCGCCATATGTATTTATATCAACTGTAAGGAAGAGCATTTGAAACCCAGTCACAAAAGAGTTTTTACTTTGAAACAAGCAAAACTCACATTTAGTAAAATCACAGCCTTTTGAAGCTTAATAATCAGGATGTATAGTGTTTCCGGTATTTATTTTAGAATTAAGGCTTGTGTTATACCATTTAAGATATTTATTTGTGAATTTAAAACGAGTCGACATTAAGAACATTAATAAAATGGCAGCTACTCTCTGAGCCTGACTGAGCAAGAGATAATATATACAGTACTAAACAACCATATTAAAAATTCACATAGCATTTATAATAATTATTAATGATGGGTATTATTCAGCAAATAAGTTTGGAATAGGTATGCAAATATTCTATTCTGAAAAAAAAAGAGAAAAAAATACACTTATGGTAATTGCCTTACACAGAAGAATAATAGATGCTATTAGCATTATTTAATTATGGGAAATGCTGCATTTTAAAAATGGAATAAGAAATAAAGCGGTTTCCTAGAATCATCATGCTTTGAAACAACATCTGCCAAGGATGAAGTGTAGTTTTTTCACATAAACGTGTAAAACAGCGCAAAAATGAAATGCATTGTAATTTACAAGCATGATATCACATTTTCTTTTTCACGCCACACACAAATACATGTTCTAAACCACTCTCATCTAGGTCACTGCTGGATGCGTCATGTGCCGCAGTATCCATGGCAACACACACATCCAAAGCAAAAAATAATAAATCAATGTCTCTCAGGCACTACACGCTTCTTAAGCTCAGGGTATTTAATGCTCATCACCATTTGGAATCAAAGCTTTTCTTAAAAATGAAAAAGATGGGGCCTCTACTTTTCAGCTCTTTTATACGCTTCTTTAATATTCAAGCCTGTCCCACTTACTGGAAAACAGGGTGAATTAATCAGTTCTTGAAAAGAATGAATAGTCCACACACCATCATTTTCCCCACTTGCAGCAGTCGCCTCTGTGGAGTCACAGCTTTCCTGCTCTGCTCCTTCAACTGTTGCTGTGGTGGATCCTGTTGAAGTACCAGTCCCATCTCCAGACTCGTTCGCTGTCGGGCTCTTTGTCCACTGAAGTGCATTTTTCTGTAGACATCAGTGGGTAGATTCAGACACAGGTCATGTAGCTCTTTCTATCTGGGTATTAGAATCATAATCCAGTTGCAAAACCAAGTGTTTCTACACGTTCCATTTCAAAATTACATCCTCAAATGTCCAAACCAAAAGTTTTTTTTTTAGTCCTTATTAAACATAAATGGTTCATACAGAATAATTTTTTTGCATTATTTTTGGTATATAGTGGATTCATCTGTAAAGATATATATTCACCACTGATACACCAGTTTAATACTGTAAATGTGGATGTATGTTGCATGATCACCAAACAGCAAAGTACAGTCTGATTAAGACGATAGTTTTCTCCTTTATCTGTTGCAGTTTTGAGTGGCATTTGTAAAAACTTCACTTCTTTTAGTGAAGGTCAAAACACGCTTATGGAAAAAACACACAAAAAAAAACTGTTTTACATAATTAAATTGGGTGCCTTGAACTCACTCGTGTTTGACAGTCACAAAGGATCACTAAGCTTTAGTCTTGAAAACACTCAGCTTGTTTAATACTAATAATTTATTTATTTATTAAATTTGTAATTTTGTATATTAAAAAACTGAATAGGTGAATATATTTCCATACTTATCCAGACTTGGAAATTCCTCAATTTAAACAGTAGGAACCATGAAAACAGTGAAAGAGTTTGAAGCATAGAAAGAATTCTGCAAGGTTTTACAGATTCTCTACCTTTAGGGTAAACAGACTCATCCTTCCAGGCAGCTTGAAGAAAATACTGTTCTTCACTCGGTCTCCTCTAACCTGAGAGTGAAGCATGGTGACCAGGCAGGCCAGTGGAGCGGTGCCGCTGAGGAAGGATGGAAGAGAGGTAGAAATGCGTGTCACTCAAGTAAGAAAGATTAAACTGTTTTAATGGAAGATGCAACAAATAGATCTTTAAATTATTCTTACCTTCTATTTTTGGGTGGAAATAATTTGAGAAAAAGAGAAACACAAATTATTAGCCCATTATAAATAAAGTGAGTCAAGATACTTAAAAAAAAGTACTCATTCAAGCTTGAGATTTGTTTCCATGTTAATATCACTGCTCAAACAGAAACACAGTACTTTGTTTATGAACGCTTTATACCAGACCTCATTTCTTTCAGCCCCTTTGTTTGGATGACATGCAGAATCTGTTTGGGTGTCATTGGGGCATCAGAAAAGTTCTCCAGAACCTGCAAGAGAGAAAAAGCACATCAAAATTTAGTATGTTTTTTTTTTCCACTTGTGAAAAATACACATTTTTTAAATGTATGATTAGTCTATTAAATGGACTTGGGTTTTGGGTTCATCTAACCCCAATCAAATGCCTTTATTTGGGCATGTTTACATTTTTATGTTATAAACAGCCAAGCATTGTGCAACAGAATGATCCAGCGAGGTTTTTAAAATGATTTAACTTCACACAATTTTAAAAACACAACTCAAAAACAGTTGAACTGTGCCTGTACCTGTATGGATGTAGCAGCAATTTAAAGAGGATGAAAAAAAAGAAAAAAAAAAAAAGACAGTGACAGTTTCAGTGAGGGGTTTATAGTGAAAACCGCTTAACAGTTTAAGCAAAGCACTCTCAGCTTGCCAATTACAGTCCCATTGCAATTCATACTTATTTTAAGACTACCATGTTAACAGAAGCACTCAGCTTTCTTATTTTAGGTCCATATTAGACAGGTTCCAGACTTTCACAATCCCTGTATACGACAGGCTTTTAGTCTATACGAAAGTAGGAAAAAAGACTAACACATGTAGCATGTGTGAAACCTCAGGAAGAACATTATTCAGAGAAAATGTGAAATGGGGGAAGGGTGTATTAATCATTACAATACACCATATTTTTAACATTCCTCTCCTTATTGATACGGAGCAAATAATTTCCACCCCCTGTTCTGGCCACAAGAACATGCAACCTTCTGATTACTTGGTGGTTAAAATGGTTAGCACTGCATCCACTTCCACAGTGCTCAGCCGAGTCTGAAACAGGAAATGGAACAGCACAAATACACACTAAATGAAATTATAAAATACCAGCCAGATGCACTTCCTGCAAGGAAGCAGGCATGAAAAACGTCAAGCTGTGAGAACTTCAAACTACTAGGCCAATGTCAAGACAAACTTCCTAGTTATTTATAACATAGTCCTGACAAGGCACCAATGCGTAATGTGTGTACACAATGCAATTGAAAGGCGCGGTACATTTATGCATTGCTTCTGTCGAGTTGTGCCAGTATGATTTCTACTTCCCTCACCCCAGCTATTTCATGGTACCATAGGGAATGAAAAATGGAGTAATATTATACAATACCATAATACAGAGCAGACACACTTTCTAACATGTATGCACTTAAAAATGAGTGGCTTAGTATTCTTGAAGTCATGATGAAATGGAAGTAGTGACAGATCTCATCTTCAGTATTGATGCACAGCCAAGAAAAGAAGAGTATAAAAAAAGAAAAAGGAAAATGTAGGGACTTCTATCCATCGTTTGTTGAATGGAGCCACATCTGAATGCAATAAGAAAGGGGCGGATACAAATTGAAGCCGTCTGCCGTTTCAAATGAAATGAACATCAAATTATGACATTTTAATTGAAGATTATGCTGTAATTATTAATAGCTAAGAATAAAAAACTGAAAGTTATCTTTTCAAAAGGTCTTATATCAAACTCTGGGAATGAATGTACAACAGACTAGACAAGGGGTTAAAGTTACAAACAAAACTTGCTGCACAAAAGTGCTCTGAAGTGACGTGGTGACGTTTCTCTTGTTCCAACAAACATCCAAACCATTTGTAGAGGATGCTATATTAAAACAGCCACCAAAAAACAAACCACAGCATCACCCACATCCAGCATCAGGACTAATGACAACCAAATTTTCTTCTCAACACACCAAAGATGGCTATACACACCATTAAGAGTCCCCTTAAGGAAGGAACCATCATAAATAACCAGAAACACTAAAATAGGTGGCCTGCTTCACATTTCCTATTGCAAACAACTGTATCACCAAGATGATCTGATGTACATTGGCCTTGAGCCTAAGTATCTGGTTGCATCTGACTCCCGAAGCTGCCATTTCTCATTGCTGCTTTGTTTCCAAGTCAGTATATAATGCTGCAATGCTCTTTGAAGCGCTTTAATCAATCATACAACTGAATCATTTAAAAGACCTGATCATCCTATAATTAATGGAACTGAAAATATGGTGTTGTAGCCTAACCAGCACTTGGATTTCAAGTATTCAGTCTGTTTGGTGTTGAGTGTGCCCTCATCTCCCCGAGATCCTGTCCGATTACTACAGACGACTACTCTACCTGGTATACAGGCATGCCCATACCAGCTTCCCAAAGCTCAATCCATGCGTGCGACACCTGCAAAAGATCTGAAATTTGTTTTGTTGGTATAAGTTGACAATATCCTTGGATTTAAATCAATTGGCATCACATTTAATTACAGGTTCTAAACTGGGACATAATTGCAATAGTTGATACAAGCAGTGGTTCTCCAGCAGATGGGATACCCACCCAAAAGGACAACACTTGTGTTTCAAGATCTACTTTTGCTCAAGACTTTTATCTCAAACTAGCCATTTTCAACAAGTCAAATTCAAGAGTGAAAGCAGTTATGATCACCTAGAAAAAACAGACAAAGACCTGCCAGACATAATGATTTTAACCACACAAAATGTGCTTTTAAAGAAAGCAAAAACGCTTATGATAAGTGTAACAAGTTTATTTGGTCTGAGACACTCTTTGAGACACATAATGTCTGACAAGGGAGAAAATTTTAATTGATACGGTCTCACATTATACAGTTCTGTTTGTGTTTCTACTAGTCTAGATGTCCGACATACATCTTACTTAAATGCCAGTCTTTGCAACAAGATCAGACACGTTTTCCATTTAATTTGCACCAAATGCAACAAAGAAACTATGAAGATGCAGATAATATAATTCAAGCATCTTCCCTGTAGCATGAATTGAATTATGTATAATTTACATTTAACATGCAATAATATATGCACTACAGATCAATTGTATGCACCCATGTACCACCACTGTGGATAATAAAGGAGAAACCTTAACATAAGAGACAAATCGTTTTTCAACTGCATACAGATGTATACTGATACATGCATAGAGAATTAAAATACCCAATGCTCCTAATACATTTACAAATGAAATCCTAATAAACTAACAAAAATATCAATTGATTACGAACTGGATAAAAACAGAAATATGGCCTAACGTTACTATTTCAGTTGCTGCTTAAAACAAACAAGCAGCCCAAATTAGTATTCAAGACACATTTGTTAAAACTGGTCTTTAATAACGGGCAAAGATCTCACACTGAGTATTTTCAGCATTTTATTCAGCTCGCTAAAAGAAGCCCTGCAAACAAAGGGTCAAACGGGCAGAGCTGCTAATACGCTAGGCTACCAGCAAGGGCTCTTTCATTCAAATGAGACACAAACACTAGAAATGCAATGCTTATGTTGTCAAGGTGAATACAGGAACCTTGTGTCAAGAGCCATGTCAGCGTAAAGGTAAAAGCCGGGTTATGAAACATCACACACTGTTGTCTATAGATAAACAAATAGCAGCAACGGCGGCGCATGGATGTGTCCAGCCCAGCGCGAGACAGCTTTGTTCGCGGCTCTCGTACAACACCCCTAACCCTACAGACAGGAATAAAACCGCTATAATTTTCTTAAAAATATTAATATATTACCATACGAGCTGCCTCTGCCCACGTGCGCTCCTTCTTTCTCTTCTGTTTGTCCTTCATGTTGTCGCGCGGGTGCGGATTTCTGCAGCGGATATGAAACGTGTGCGTGAAACACGGCAAGCCCGTTAGCGTGCTAAGCTAGCTGTAACACCAAACGGGTCTTGATTCCTTTTCACCCCCAGGACTTGCGTAGTCGCTCCGTTTGAACTCGCACGCCTTTCTGTAAAACGGGTCGCCAGTAAAGCGATCGGATGTTGCAGCAGCGAAGGACCAGGGAGTTTTTTGGTAACGTCTCACTGGTTAAATAGTGGTAAACACAGACAGGGCGCAGAAAAGGCGAGCCCCAGTAGCTTTTGGCATACTGCAGGAAATCCTCACTTTGGAATGCAAGACGAGGAGAACACAACAATGAGGTCAAAGGTCAAACACACTGCAGGAATGCAACACAAAAACAATTCTCCCCATCCCCCTCTTCTTCAGTCGCTCCTACAGCCGCGGCTCATCTGACGCATCTGACGGGGATAAGGCCACTCCCATTATTATGTGCGGCGATTAATGCATTCTGTTCTGTTTTATTTATTTTTAGTTTTTTGTATGTATATTATGTGGCTATATGCATATGTGCTGTATTGTTTTCATCTTTTTTTTCCTATGTGCAATTTGTATATTGTTGTAATTTAATTGTATTTTTGATACCTTGGCATTAATAAAAAAAAAAAAAAAAAAAAATATTATGTGCGGCGAGATCAGACGTGATTCATATTAGGCAGCACGACACAGATATGAAAACACTAGAATTTGTTTTTTTTTTTTGTGTGTGCTTCAAAGTTTCTCTATGGATGTCTATTACTTCCACATAACATATATCAAACGTACGTATCAACGCGTTATTTAAAGTAAAATACAGCAAAGAAAAAGTAAATGTCAAGGTCCTGTGGCTTGGACGAGCGTTATTATAATTAAATAATAATTATTTTTTTAAATGTGGAAACTGTATTACAACATGGTTTACTTGCTTCCTTTTATGGAGCTATGACAGAATTGTGATTGATGATTACACCATTCATATAAAAATGTCCACTTGAAATCTACTCTTTCATTTATGGTTGATTGTAATCATTATTTTTTTTTTATCTTAAATGTTACCATACGTATTAAATGTGTCAAGGAAGACTTTAGTTACTAAAGTGCATTTGGGTCCCATGGACTTTTATTTTGAAAAACGAATCACCGGAAAACATACTGAAATAAATATTTGGTTCGTTTCAAAGATTGTTTTAGTAAATAAGGAAATCTTGGCTCAGATTGGTCTTTTTATTGATTTTAATATAACGTATGTATATATATATACATCAATAAAATAATACAGCAAAGGACATGTTCATGTTATAGCGTTTGAGACACTGCGGGGCTTTTCATAGCCGCCATCTTTGTTCGGGGCAAAGATGCCGAAAAGTTGTTCTGCATATAATTGCACAAATAGGTACAACAACAAAAATCCCGAAATCACGTTCCACAGGTAGGTAATGACACGTGTAGCTCACTGGCATGGTGATTTGAGGACATTATATTAAAAAGGTATCCGAAATATTTGTAAGACTTTTACCATCATCCCTTGCCAGGTTCCCTTTCAGCAAACCATCAGTTCTGAGACAATGGTTAGATAACATTGGACGTGACGACTTTCAGCCAAGGAAGCACATGGTTATCTGTTCACTTCATTTCACCCCGGACAGTTTCAGTGGTTTGGGCAACCGTAAAAATCTGTTGTGGAACGCAGTGCCAACTCTCTTTGCAGTGCCACATCTGAATGCAAAGGTAAATCAGATCACACACCGCCTCATTATCTTAAATACAACCAATACACAGTGTACTTTTCTTCTGTGTCTCATTGTCATCTTTCTACCGCCAGCAAAATAATTCCAGGAAGAGGCTGAAGAGGGCTTTAAAATCTGCTGCTGATAAATGTGATGGCATTTCACCTGATAGGACCCCCCCTTTCTCTGAGGATGCCCAAACTGAAGAGATGCTTGAGGAGGCTCAACACTTTCCCACTACTGTAGAGGTTTACTGTCAAACCACAAAGGTGAGTCTTAAAATCTTAAAACCTACACCTATAATTCTGTGTATACAATATGCATTAAATACTTTTTTTAAACAGGATTTAGCTGCCGCAGACCACAACTATGCCCTTTTGGACCCATGCACGACCAAAGCCCGTCTGTTTGACATTTTAGATGGCAACAGATGGTTACAGAGAAAGCTGCAGACCAAACGCAGGGTGATAAAAAGAATGAAACTTAAACTGCAAGATGCTCAAAGAGAACTTCTGACTTTGCGTCAACAGCTCAGCTATAGACACACACATTTCCAAAGACGCTCGCAGCTCCCAGTACAGTGTGTCAGTTGTTCCAAGACCTAGTCAAGCAGTAATAAAGACCTCGGGGAACATCTTAAAATAAATTGAAATGTTTTATCAGTAATTAGACAAGTCCATTTAAATCTGAACTTTACTATGTTTTGGTTTTGATAGGCCTTATGTGAACACCCCATTTTTTATATAGATTAAATGAAAAAAACTTTACAATAAAGTCCCATTGGTTATTAACAGTGTGAGCAATGCATTTGTTAGTATTCATAAATCTGGGTTAATATTGTTAACTAACTGTTCCATGTTCATATTAGCTCTGGTCCATTATATTAACAGATACAGCGTCTGATTTTAACAATGTATTAATAAATGTTGAAATTAACTAATTAAAACATGCTTTAGAAGTATTTTTCAATTTTAGTTCATGTCAAGTAATGTAGTTAAATATAACCTTATTGTAAAGTTAATCAATTCTATCAAATATCACCCCGCTAATAAATTGAGGAAACATTATGCAAGTTTTCTTTAAATAAAAATCTGATTCTTCCGTACACCATTTAAACACAATACACCTTCCTGTTGTTCCTTGATGATTTATTTAAAAAATGACAGTCTATACTTGCTGCAATGGTAGGCAATTAGGCCAATTATAATAACAATAAACACCTTTAAGCAAAACCAATACTCCAGCAAACAATTATAGATCGTCTTTTTTAACGTCATTCAAATGGCAAGTGTGCAGAATGGACATTTCATATAAATGATATAACTCAAAAAGGAAACAAAAAGGTGTCGTACAGCCAGTCTTTCAAATAAAAGATCAAGACAGAGATTAATTCGCTTTCATAAAGACCCCAAATTCCAAAAAGGCAACAAAAAGTTGAAATCAACCAAAGACTGTTAAAAGGGTGTAGATCTTTCCTGTGGGAAGTATGGCACTGTAATGCAGGGATTGAGGGAGATTGAGGCTAAAAAACAAACAGAGGATGTTCCACTGTTGCTATTCAAGTCTTTGGACACAAGGTGGGAGACTAGCCCTACTTGAGATTTAGTTCACATTCTGTTTTCTCAACTAGCACACATTGACAGTACCAGCATATTGTGTGCATTGGCCCCTTTAATTCATATGACACTGCAGGCAAACGTGGAGTGCGAGAGGTGGGCCTCCAAATATTACACTCAAGGGAATGGGATAAAAGAGAAAAATAATGCAGATGATTAAGCAGTCAGGGTTTCACTAAGAACATGCTTTGCCTCCAAAACACTTGCAAGATCATTTATTTAGAAGCCAGTGGTACAAAAAGTCAGACACAGAAAGAAGGCTGACAGCTGGGGTACACACCAGCTCCTGTGGGATTTGGTGAGTCGGATCAAGCAGCAATGGTTTCTCTGTGATGTAATGAGGGTAAAATAGCTCTCTCTGGTGAGTGCTGATTACAGGCACTGTTGTGGATCCATATTTAAAGAAGAGGGGCTTTGTTTAAAAATGGTTATGAGGCCTACCAACACAAAAATATATATCTTTTGTCTTGCTTTTTCTTGGAAAGGCCATTATTTTATTAGTGGAAATCCAGGAAATTAAACGTTCCAATTAAATGTTCTAAATTGCAAACAGACATCATGAAGAATATCATTTAAAACAGAACAAAATAAAGGATAAACAGGTATATGAAGACTTGTGGGCACAGAGTGTTTCCAGGGCACTACTCCAGAACATCTGTCTCTTCAGTCAATACCAGTCCAAGCTGTCCCTTTTAGCTCAATAGATATATGTTCCTAACTGTCATTCATTATCAATCCTGTGGGCTAAAAAGAGAGAGGGAAGAAAAGAATATGGGATTTTAAAATACAATTGGGAATAGCAGTCATCTTCACTGCTGGTAAACACAATTAAGCATTTGTCATCATTAAGTCAGGATTACATGGATTGAAAAACCATTGCAGATTGTTGTGTTGGTTTTGCGTACTCACATTGTTTTGGTATCCTGAGTGCTTCTGTGTCACCACATAGAACTTGGTGCATCACACCTCTGAACTGATACAGCATCTTCAGACTCTTTTCCTCACCTACACAGGGGTCGTAGAAGCCTGGTAGACCAGCCTGAGGACATACAAGCAAAAACAACCAATTAATACCTGCAACAGTGCTTAACATTAATGGTTCAGCAGTTCCACTTTTTCAAAGTTTGCTTTTTTGTATAATTTTTGTGGGTTTCAGAACAGTTTGTTGAAGTTTGTTTGGCTTGATAAGACCCTTATTCATCGTCTGGAATCATTTAAAGCCCTTTGAACAGTTTGCAGTTTGTACTGAAAGTGTCTTTTGGACCTTGAACCATTTGGTTCCCACTGAAGTCCATTATATGGAGAAAAATGCTGGAATGTTTTCATCAAAAACCTTAATTTCTTTTCGACTGAAGAAAGAAAGACATGGACATCTTGGATGACATGGGGGTGAGTAAATTATCAGCAAAAGTTTTTTCAAAAGTGAACTACTCACTCCTTTAAGGATTTTGAATTAATTGTTTGCGTTAAAAACCCTCATTTTAATATAATTTAAAATATAATTTATTCCTGTGATGCAAATCAGAATTTGCAGCATCATTACTCCAGTTTTCAGTGTCACATGATCCTTCAGAGATCATTTCAATAGGCTGATTTGGTGCTCAAGTTGAAAACAGTTGTGCTGCTTAATATTTTAGTGGAAACTGTGCTACATTTTCTTTCAAGATTGTTTGATGAATTAAAAGTTCAAAAGGACAACATTTATTTGAAATAGAAATCTTTTGAAACATTACAAATGTCTTTGTCACTTCTGATCAGCTTAATGCTTCTTAAGATATTAAAATATTAAAACAAATGACTGACTTGAAACTTTTGGTCTAGTGTACATTTGCATCTTTTTTTAAAATTAATTTTACATTAACTTGCAGTTTCTTTCCCTCTCTTTCAGTAAAGCATTACCAAAAAAAAGTACTGTATAACCATTTGATATATCAACAGCGAAATCACACGATAGGCAACTTAAAACTAGAGAAACCTTTTTTGTGAATTCATTGCCGTTCTAATAACTCGCTATTAATAATAACAACTCGCAAGTATAACTGTTATTTACCTTAGAAGCCTCAGTGAGAATGAGCTTCGAGTCCTTCACCAGGCACTGTAGAGGCACAGTGACATCAATGACCCTTGCCCTTTCGTGCTTACGGCTGTTGTCTGTCACAAACTTGCCATACCAGGCATTGAGGATGATCAGACCTGGAATCCAACACTACTGAGTCACCAATCCTCATTTGGCACATAGTTTAAATCATAGTTTGATCACTCCCAATGTTATTGGGTGTTATGCGGTCATACCCATTCTGGACTCCTCCGCTTCGATAATTCTACGCACAGACTCTTGCATCAGCAGAACCTAGAGAAAAGAGTGATTTCAAGTAAGACTGCTTGTATATGCACATAGTGAAGGCACACATTTATCACCCAGAGACAGCGACTGATTTGCAGATAGGAACGGTAGCCTGACGCTAACTCATTGTTTCTCCAAGCACAAAGCGCCTGTCGTGAAAGTTATGACCACTTTAAACGGCCATGCATTATAAATTATTTGCAGCGTATTTAGACATAAACTCACAGCTGCTTCTGCCTCTTGCTTCTTCTTGGCGACGTCTGATGCCGAGCTCTCCCGCTGCTTCTCAAGCTCCCTAAACAAAAGGTTCAATGTTAATTCACCATTTGCTCTTTTACTCAGTTTCATGGCCAGTTAAAAGGATTTCAGTCTATTATTTTCCAGACTCACAGGGGATACACGTTGGAGAACAGTGGTTGAAAGTCAATTGGCCAATAAAAGACAACAAAATGAAACAGGTGGAGAATGTGACTGCGAGACTGCAGATTTAATCAGCTAAAAAGGCTTACTGTTCCTGCTGAGCATGAACATAAGGTCTGATAACCAGCCGCTGGATGGCCAAGTAGAACACAAGGGGTCCGACCGTGGCGTAAAACACGGCGCTGGGTAGAAGCTGGTCTGTTAAGTGAATTGGGAAGAAGTACGTCTGACTCGCTCGGTTCAACCTGAGACAGACAAAAACACCCCAATTTCAGAGCTACTGAAAAACTGCTAATGGGAAACAGCTTCAGAATGATCAAAAGCCTTTTACTTGATCTTGAGAGAGACGCCCTGCGGTACTCCAACACTGACAGTAGCACCCAGGACACTGTGCCTACTGATCTTAGTCTCAGCACCGTATTCCACCACCGTACCGAAAAATCCTGACCTGAAACACAAGTGCTGTTTATATGAACAGGATAGAAACACAAAATGGGAATCATCAAGACATTTGAGAGGACGATTGATTAGTTATCTTATCAACAAATAAACTGCAGGTCATGTGAACACAGAATCTAGGATATCAGTCACAGAGGCTGCATTTACACTGCAAAGCCAAATTCACGGATCCTGTTTGTTTATATATTTATGTTAGACTAGCTGTCTTCAAACCCCAATGGGGTCCACAACAAAACTGCTGTGTTCACCATGTTTGATCACAAATGTATAATAAGCAAACAAAAACACAATGTTAACTTCAACTAAAGCTTGAACCAAAGCTTATAATTACATACAAAAAAAAAAAAAGAGACAGCAGATCTACTACAGTAAATACACTATAAAAAAAATTAAAATACCTCTTATAGCTAATTTTATTTGTGCATGCAATTATGATTCACAATTAGGGAATTCAAGGCATTTAGTAATTTTAGCATTGAGCCTATCATAATCAGTTCTGTAAAAATTACAGAGATTATGAGAATACACATATAGGATTTTATCCAAAATTGATGCAAAAAGATAAAATATGTATATAGGTATGGTCAACAACTTTAAAGCACAATATTCTTTTAAAAAATTGGCAAATCACAATATAGATTATTAAAAAAAAAACACTTAGAAAGAATACAGCAAAAGTTTTCAAAAGTAATTTTGATTTAAAATAATGTCCAAATTATAATATTGAGAGAATCTTAATTTCAAAAACCACAATTCAAATAAATAGTAATATGTATACTGTGCATAATGATAAAAATAAAAGAATATTGGTAGACAAATTTTGACCACTACACTAAAAGTGTAAATGAAGCCAAAGAAAAAAAAAACATAAAAAAAAGACATCTTAGTGCAAAAAGACAAAGGCAGCAATCTACAGATACATACTTGACAGAGCCCTTGATCTTGGTCTGATCGTCATCCTGGAATTTGTACTGGTAGCTCATCATAATAAATGTATGTGGAATTCCCAGCTATGGTGATACAAAAGTGGTAAGTCCTAAGAACAGTGAACACTTTGGCATAAAGATCAGGGAATGTTTGTGCAAAACAGCAACTGACCTGCACAGCAAAGGTGAAATGACTGCTTTTGGTGTCCCTGACAATGCTGGTGTTCATGGAAGACTGAGTTCCCCAGCGCCACTGTAAATAACCCATAGTGTTTTTGTCTAGGTGGCGTGCAAGCATAGTAGTGAGACCCGGCCGTATACCACGGGATGAAAACTGCATGCCACAATGAGCCGTTGTGAAGCTGAAAAACACAAATATATCTTAGTATACAATACACAAAATAGTATCCAACATAACAAATCAGCATACAATTTTCTGATTTTCTAAACACCACTGATATGCAACAGACTCACCAACGTGAAGTCAAGTTACGGAAAATCTTCAGCCCGAAGAGAGGGCCATGAGTGTCTCCTGCCCCAAACTCAACCTGTATTAAACAAAATATGTTAAGATATAAATCATGTTCGGTTTCATGCTCAGCAAAGATTATAATCCAGTCCATTAGTATGAAAAATATTAACTGAATGTCCTCACCTCTCCCCAGCCCTTAGCTGAGGTAACTCTTCTCAAGGCTAAGTTTATGTTTCCACCCCCATTGCCATTGTGTGTGGAGAGAGAGCCAGAAAGAATGGCTGTGTCTGCGGTGGTCAGAGGGGCCTATGAGAGCAAGGATAGACAGCCTATAAAACTCATGACAAAATTTAATGACAGATTTTTTTGTTAACTCTCGCTGCATTTATTGGACAAAAATTGAGTAAAAACTGTAATATTTTGAAACATTACAATTTCGAATTCCTCTGATGGCAAAGCTGAATTTTCAACATCAAAGATCAGTGTCAAATGATCCTTCTGAAATCATTGTAACATTTGGTGCTGAAAGGGATAGTTCACCCAAAAATGCATAAAAATTCCATAGTACTTTTTTTTTCATATTATGGAAGTCAATGGCTACCATCAACTGTCTGGTTAACAACATTCTTCACAATATATTTCTTGTAGTCAACAGAAGAGGGAACAAACTTGAGGGTGATTAAGTGATGATAAAATGTACATTTTTAGGTGAACTATCCCTTTAACATTTCTTTGGAAACTGTTTTCACTTTTTTTCATGATGAATAGAAAGTTCAAAAGATCAGCATGGATTTGATCGAAATATAAATATTTTGCAACATTATAATTGTCTTTACGGTCACTTTTGATTAATTACAAACATTTTTACCGTCAATTACATTTTTTATATTTACTATAATAATAATCTATTTTACATAGCGCCTATAAAGTGGCTACACAAGGAACTTTACACAATAAAACAGACAGATAAAAAATTAAAAATACAAAGAGTACAGGAAAAAAGGGTACAGAATGGTATACAATTATGGTAGTTAAAATCATCAATAAAAAGCTGGCCTAAAAAAAAAGTTATTAGGTTAGATTTAAAAATGTGTGGTTTTAGGAACCCCAGCAAGAAGTGCATTGCAGTAGTCAATGCAGGATAAAACAAAAGTATCGATAAGCCTTTGAGTCACATGAGAAGATAGCATAGGGTGAAGTCTAGCAATTTTTCTGAAATGAAAAAATGCATTCTTAACAGTATATTGCACGTGCGAGTCAAAAGACAAACTCAAATCAAATCCAAGTCCTTAAAAAAACCTTTAAACAGTAATGTATCTATAAAGGTTTACATCAGAAGAAAAATAATCTAAGGACTGTACCTCTATGGACTGAGATATGTGCATCCTGTTGATTTCAATGTGCGGTAAACCGCCGCTGCCACCAGCAGAGATCTCTTCATAATCCTCCTCATAGTGATCAAAGAGGTCTGTCGCATCAATACCCACGCTTATTGTCCCCTGAGTGAGACAGCGAACAATCAACGAGACCTGTATTTAATGTTGACAGCAGATACTGCTTTGAAGGCATTAGGTCAAACCTTAGGGTTGGTCCTTTGCTGTAGTCTTCTCTCCTCTCTCTCTCTTTGAAGTCTCTCATACTCTTCACGGATCTCTGCTGGCGTTCTTTTCCTCTCTACTACCTAGAAATTTTATTGTGTAGTAGTGAGCACAAAAAAAGATGACACATAAGCCCACTGGGGAAATGATTTGCTTGAAATGCAATAAACTATGGAACGAATGCTAAAGCATTTATTAGTCTCCCAAATCTTCAACTTACCTCCCATCCTTCCACATCCAGCCCTCTCTTCCCATATACGTCATAGATTGCTCTAGATTGTGGATCGCTTAATACTACAGAAGCAAATAAAATCACAATCATGAAATATTCACGAGTTGGTATTAAAAACTTGTGTTTACAGTAAAGAAAAGCTGTCAGATTAAACATTACAAAACACTTCTTTGATAATAAAAACAGGCACATAATACAACAAAAGTGTCTTGCTTTGACAGAGGCATTAAATGGCTGAGTGTGCAAAAACATTGTACCTTCATAAGCCTTGTGCACCAAGTTAAAAAGCTGCTCTGCCTGCCTCTTAAGCTCTGGATCTCTGTGCTTGTCTGGGTGGTAGAGCATGCAAAGACGGCGATATGAAGCCTTGAGCTCGTCCTGTGTGGCCTGAATATATAAAAAACATTCATTCTTCAGATCCATCATCATACACCTAAACTTCAGCATTGCTCTATGGAGGGGAATATACAATAAAAAGGTGCAACAATCAACTCTAAAACCAGTTCAGAAGTGATAGTCTGGAGACTTTTGTGTGCACACACTAACCATTATCTCAAAAATGCAATTTGTCATAATTTACTCCCTCTCCAAAACTTTGTTCTTCCGTTCTGTTCCACTGAGGTTAGACAAAATAAAAAGTCACCATTTGATTTGATTTTAGGGCAAAAGATACGTTAGCAATCTGTATAACATGCCCACAGACTAAGACTTTTCACTTTTGGGTCAACTGTTCATTAAAATGACCTTAACAGTTGGCAAAGAACAAAATATCTCAGAAAACGGTTCAATGAATGTTTAAATGTCATTAGTAGAGTTTGAAGTCAAGACTTTGGTAACAGTTTCACTTTTACAGTTGTGAAGGGTCAACAAGAATCGCTTATAGTACTCCGTGCTTCTCGCTGAAGTATAAAAAGAACAGAAGGCATTTACGTATTGTGTGTCAGATCTATTAGAAACCATGCAGTCAAATTCCAATGATAAACAAGGGTCACGGTGTGCTGCTGACTGAGCTATAGCTTAACGGCATGTTGTCGGATCCTGTTCAACAGCGCGATATGCGAAACGCCTGCTTTCACGACTCACTTGCGGCTCTCTCATCTTAAACTTCTCATTAAACAAGAGTGTGTCATACCTCCCTGCGGACGTTTAACAAAGAATAATAGTCATCATTGTCGATTTCATCTTCTTCCAAGGCCGCCGCCATATTTACCACCTTTCATCCCCGCCCCAGCGACAGATCAAACTTCGCTGATCTTTGGTGTGTAGAATCGGAGCGCATGAAGGTCTTTAGTGCCACCCTCAGGATGGGAGAAACACTGGACAAAGGGCTGGGACGACTATGATCCCGTCCCAATGTAGTATGTTAAAAGGCAGGTGGACCATCAAATCATTGCATTATGGTTTTTGATGAAAACATTTCTCTCGGATTTTTCTCGATATAATGGACTTCATTTGACCCCAACCGTTTCAAGGTCCAAATGACAGTTTCATTGCAGCTTCAAAGGGCTTCAAACAACACCAGACGATGAATAAGTCTTATCTAGCGAAATGATCGACCAGTTCAAAAATAAATGAAAAAGTTTCTTCAACGAACGAAATGACTCAAAGAAGTGTTCGAACAGGAGAGTCACGAACGCTCATCACAGAACAGAGGGAGGCAGCATTTGTGCTTATAAAACTTAAACTTTTTTTTTTTATTATTTATTTATTTTTTTTGTAAATGACCGATCGTTTCGCACACCAATTCATCATCTGGTATGGTTTAAAGCCCTTTGAACCTGCACTGAAACTCTCATTTAGACCTTGAAACGGTTGGGGTCCATTGAAGTCCATTATATGGAGAAAAATCCTGTAATGTTTTCTTAAAAAAACATTAATTTCTTTTCAACTGAAGAAAGAAAGACATGGACATCTTGGATGACATGGGGGTGAGTAAATTATCAGCAAAAGTTTTTTTTAAAAGTGAACTCCTTTAACTGTACAGTGATGTTCGTAATACAGTGGTGAATACTAAGACAACTGACGTTAGTCAGTTCACAGACTCTATCTATAAACCTTTTTCGTGTCATTTGGTTCATTCAACGAACGAAATAAACAAAATGATTCGGAAAAAGATTCGTTCATTTTGATGAACTAGTTCGAACAGGAGAGTCACGAACGCGCATCACAGAACAGAGCAAGGAGAGCATTTGAGCTAATAAAACTTAAACTTTTTTTTTTTAAATGAGCGATCGTTTCTATTGATAAGACCCTTATTCATCGTCTGGAATCGTTTAAAGCCCTTTAAACCGTTTGGTTCCCATTGAAGTCCAATATATGGAGAAAAATCCTGTAATGTTTTCATCAAAAAACATTCATTTTCTTAAATAAACACTGCTGCATTTTAATCCAGCCTCCGTGCCTGCTTCAACCAGCCTGTGACACGCTACTTTGAAGTTGCATCAGAATTAGTTAGGTTTTTGAATTTTTCACATCTATCCAAATGAAATATAGCAGCACAAGACGAAATAGAATGTTAATAAAGCTTTTTAATGTTTTAATCTTTTTAAAGACCTTTTCACTACTTTTCAGAGTGAAAATGCATTTGAATGTGAAGTTTCAGACAATTTGCAGAAAGTAATTTACCCCAATAGGACATTTACCCTATATAGGACAAATGTATATCCCTAAAAAAAAAAAAAATCAGTGTCATGTGCAGAAGTTCATAAGGAATTATGCTGTAGTAAAATTTTTAGTCCCTTAGGGAATTCAAGTGCCTCAAAAGTTGTAGTAGAATAACACTGTTGAGGCTTTAAGTATTATTTTTAGCCTTCTGAACACGTTCTAATCCTAATTTAAACCGTTGCTATATGCATTGAACTTGATTTCCATCACCAGATATATCGTCTGATATACTGGCCCAAATGTTTTCTCTCCACACGGGTCATTTAGAATGTTTTATTCAACAATCCAAGATTTTTCTCTTGGAAAACGAACAGATAAGCATTTGGAAAGCACTCATGTTATCAAGAAACTGCAAGCAATAAAGATGACGCTTTATTGATAACATTTCATAGCGGGTATTCGCTGCGGGCAGAGAGACATTTAAGCCATTATCTATACGCTCAGTGCAATTAACGAATGCTTAATCTAACGAATAATTAATCAGCTTGGGTATCATGCGACTTCCATATTCCTAAACGCAGTTTTGAGGTTTTCTAGGCAATTCAGATGGGACCTATACCACAGCATTCTTCATATACTCTAGTAATAGGCTGTCAGAAACTGTTTCTCTGTCTGTGCAGGATACTTTCAGTTAACCATAAGACGTTTTGGAGCCTAGGTCTGTCTCTCTCTACGCACTGTGAGTGTGGATCGCTGCTGCCACCTGGAGCTGTCCGTTCAGCACCTGCGCAGCTCTTCCGCGCATTCAGCCCAACGTTGCTATAGCCTAGGTGGATTGCTATGTGTTTATCTTAATTGTATACATCGCTTTAACAACATAAAAAGCAGTTGTGTGTATAAACTGTAAAAAAAAAAAGAAAAGAAAAAAGTTTTAACTCGATTTCCTTCATAAATAAATTCAAAGTGGTCGAAAAACTTTTCAATTTTAGTGGGTTGAACATATGGTAGCAGAGCTATGATTTGAAAATACAATAACTCAATAGCCCCAAATTCCTTGGGTCATCTACAAAACGTAGCCTATACAAATAACTTGACCTGAATTGTTTACGAATGAAATACGTTTTCTGCTTTTGAACTGAGCAAGTTGAAACATTTGCATCGCCTTTTCATTTGCACGCGAACGTCTCACGAGCGCTCACTTTTGATTGGTTCGGTTCTTCTTAAGGTGTATCTACACACCACGCTTTACCCAATGGTTCTCAGAGACACTTTAAAGGGGAGGATATTTGCGTTGGTCTCGCAAGCCATTTTAGAACAACATGGTCAGTCATAGTTCGACAGCCAATGGTGAGTGCGCTCTGGTTGGACTTGCCTCTGCCTCTCCAGTCCCTTCTCGTGCTGCTGTCCTCTGCGTGAACGCGCGTGGTACCCAACGCTCGTGAAGAGGAGGAGGATGTGGCGCGCGGAGGGGAAATGGCTGCCGAAAACAAGCCGGAAGGTAAGTCAGAAACATCGTGGATATTTTTTACTTGTACGACAAGAGTGTGCGAGGGAAAAAAATTGGAGGCAGGCGAGGAGGAGCCGTCAGTTGAGAAGCGAGGAGCTTTTGGGATTTTAAAGCCTCTGTGTTTATCCTCACACACTCGTTATTCCATCACGGAGACATCACATCACATCACCCTAGCCAGCATCGGTAGCTAGCCAACAGTGTGCATCACATATATTTAAAAACAATCCGGAGCAAAAGCGCGAGAGCCTCTGAAAATTCAAAAATCCGTGTCGCGGTCCGTTTCCTTCAGCCTTAACGGTCGCGCTCAAAGCAAAACTTGTGAGCTTGAGCTTGAAAACTGTCGATTTCTAACTTCTTTTTTCGATTTATCAAGCTTCTTCAGTTGAGTAAATTGTTTCTGAGTTTGCGGGTATAGAGTTCTGGAGACCGTAGTTTGACTGAAAACTACCTTACATCCTGGAGTCGTATAAAACACTACTGGTAAGCTTGTTTAATACTGAATTTTTACCTCTCAGTCACTTTCACGCGTATATAGACTCCAACTGACCTTATTGTTTGCGGTTTTGTGATGTGTGGTCAAAGCAATTTCACTTTGAAATTTGCTTCAAGGACACATTCTTCCATACCAGTTTGTCCCCTTTACGTCATACACATAAACAGCAGTTTAAATCTCTGAACTAGATTATTGTATAACCAGAGAGTCTCATATTTCCAGACCTTTATAGAACCAATGGGATGTGTCGACAATAACGCAAAATGGAAGAAAATTATACACAACAATTTCCCTTTAACACTGTTTTGGACACTTTTCATATTTGTCTCTTGAATGTATGACACAACAAGAGTTGCTTTCACTCTCAGACACTCTAGTACAGTTGAATATAATGTATGTCCACAGTATGTCGCTGCTACATTTGGCTGAAATACTAATTATTATTTCAGAAGTAGCAACGCTATTGTTTAGTAGGCTATTATTAGGGCTCTACGACAATAATTACACTTTAAACAGATTTGTCAAGCTGTCAACACTCTCATATAGAAGATTTCATTGTATTTCAAATGTATGAACAACGAGGTTTTGGGAAGTCGTCATTAGTTGCGAGGATTTTTTTTTATTGAAATTCACCTTCAGTGTCAGATCAAAGCACATAATATTTTATTAGCCACAAGGTGGCGATATTGAGTTAAACTTATTTTAGGGAATCATGATATTATCTTACAAACATTCAGTTGGCTAAAGCGATATAATCACCCTATCATGTTTTTGATAGCAAACTAGCCTATAAAAACGTTTTAAAGAAGCAATATGACTTTATAAATCATGCTGTGATTATGATATTTTCCTTATCATGATGCTAAATAGCGTAGTAGAAAGTGAAAGATGAGTTTGATTATAAAATCTCACTTCTGTGTAGTAAATTATGCATATTGATAAACTAATAAATTATCCTAATAAAAGTGCCATTAAAACATGACTCCAGTCAAATCCAGGATTCTGATTCTGAATATAGCAATCCACAAGGAGGTGGTATTGAGCTTCCCAAATGTTCACTTTTATATTTTTAACACCGTGTCAGCTAAGAATACAAGCATTACCATAAATATACATCTCCGTTTGTTTTCAAAACAGCACTGAGGCTAACTACCTAAACCAGCTCTCTCTTGGTGTGTGTGTGTAATTGTGGGTGTGTGCATGTTAATGTGTGCATAGGCAATCTCTGCATGTCTGTGTGTGCATTTCCGATTCAAACAAACACAACCAGCCTTGAAACGTGTCTCAGACTGGCCTGCTTCCTGCCAATGCTTCTCAGTAACCAAGAGCTTTTTAGAAACCCTGACTTGTGACTCTCATTGCAGAACAGGCTGGGTTATTTTTGTCATGGTTGTCAGGTCAATGTATGGGGGAGGAGCTAGTGTTCCACACCTCCATATTAATATAGAGTGCACTGCACTGTATAGCTACAACTAAATTCACAGTCCCATATAGTGCATTATATTTAAACTCTAGGCCTACACACTTTAAGCATGTATGCTAGGGGAGTTTCCCATTATACATTTTAGCGCAGATTGTTGCCTGTATTTGAACCTTTTGTCCTTGAAGCGTTTAAAATGTTTGCATAGAGCACGGTTCTCCAGGGCCTTATTATTTGGCAGGGTTTTTTTGCACATAAGGACAGGCTGTTCTTTGCTGGAGGCTGTTATGAAAACATGGTTAATGTCTCACGCACCCCATAGAGTTCTTCTGTCTCCTGATATGACCCAGCTCACTTTTTACATTGCCAGGAACAAGGACTGTACCTATGGAAGGTGGCGACCGTGGATTGAGATGTGCTTGAGATCTGCACAGTTAAAGGGACAGTTCACCCAAAAAATAAATTACTCATTTACTCACCCTCATCATTTTCCAAACCAGACTTTGTTTCCTTTGTAGAACACACAAAAAAAGATATTTAAAACAGATATTGAGGACATGGGGGTGAGTAAATGATGACATAAGGGATTTTAACAATGACTTTAAACAAAAATTTCAACTATGCTCCATATTTCTTTACAGATCAATTTGAATTTGGTGGTTCCTTCGGAGAAGGGCAGAAAGGCTGTTACAGGGTGCTGTTTATTACAACAACTGACTATTAATAGAAGCAGGGAGGATATAAGCTTACAAAGCAGGATTTGTTTTTATATATTGAGCCATTATGTAGAAAATGAACTTTTAAAGATCTCTGCATAGTCCTCCTCTACCCCACAGGTCTTAGTTTGAGAATATGCTTTTTAATTGAATTAGTAAATGGCAGGGATAGATGGAGATGCCACTTCTTGGGGAGTTGTGAACAGATCATTTTGGCTTGTCTCGATCATTCTCCACCTGCCTCACACAGAAACACACATTAACTTCATCGATTGGTGTAGCTTACTAAAATTGAGCCTCACCAAACAGCCCTGGGACCACAATGAGTGTGATTGCTGCCCTCATTGCTACCTGTTAAGGGCTATTTCTTAACAGTTTATTTCAACACCGACAGATTTGTCAGTAAGACTGAGGAGCGAAAGTGAAAAAATACAAGAAACACAGGCAGACACACACAACATGTCAGGAGTTTTTAAACAAATAAATTAGCATCGGAGTTACTACACGCAGTTGTCTAGATTGTTTTCTCCCTTGGCAGCGTAAAACCTTATAGCCATTAACAGCTGGAGCCATCTATAATACTTTGTTATACTTAATGAAAATGTGCATGCGGTCTCAAGTTACAAGAGAACCGGGTCGCTTTTACATTCCTCGTCCACCCCTGCCTGCAAATGAAACTGCATTTTCTCCCCACAAGGCAGCACCCTTAGGCCAAAGTAATCCCTTTAAATGCACCCCTGAATGTGCTTGATAAAAAAAAAGGGGAGAAGCAAATAGGCATGCTGAACTCTGAGGCCGAACGGTGCATATTGTTCGGGAGAGGTGTTCCTCAGCATGGAGACGGACACATTTGGGATGCATGGGCTTGCTGATGGGAGGGAGACCGGGGTTCGGCAGACACGACACTGCTGACCCCGAGAAAACATTCTTATAAGTTCCTGCGATGTGCATGGGGGAAATAAAGACTAAAACAAAGTTGTGAGCTGTTGTACATCCGGGAATGTGTACTTTTCCCAGAATTCTTTTTTGTCTTCTCCACTCTCTCTCTCTGCTTCCTGAAGGACTGAAGAAAATCCGTAATCCGGATCGAATGTACAGATCAGCTGTGTGTTATTCGGCCCATGCTCCTCCTAAGAGTGTCAGTGATGACACAGAGACGAACAGTAAGAGCTGCTTATTAATATTGCATTCGTGGCATTGCTCGAAGGGGCCACTTGCTGCTTAATCTATTATTCATCCATCGATTCATTTATTTACCTCTTGATTTCATTTGTCGTCCTCTCCTCCTTTGGGATTTCCTGTTGGGTCTTTCTGTGATGATTGACGAGTCAGTGCTTTGATGGGGGTATGTTATCGATATCAGATGTGTTGTTAGTAACTGAAAGTGTCAGTGGGTGGGTAAGATTTTGCACATCTCGAGCTCCAAATGCTAGCGTCGACCTTTGAAAAGCATCCATCCAGAGGACCCAATAGCACAGCGTGACTGAGCTCTTCTATCTGTTGAAATGATTTGTCACCGCTACTAGACATTTTCCCCTAAAAACATGCATATTTTATGTTGGACTTTTAGCAGAAAGCATTTGTTGTGTTCAGATCATGTGTATGTTAATACAGCTTGATGTGTTGTGGAGCTCTGATTACCCTAGAAGTGGCACTGTTCTCATGTTCTCATGTTTAATAGGCACATTAGGCAGTATATTTTTTTCTCCAGGCACCTCTGAAGTCTTAGTTGATCTGTGTAATTAAGCTCGTTCATTTTTTTGTGCAAATTTGTAAGTGGAGTTAAATCAGCCTCATCTTCTTGTTATGCTGTCTGCTCATTACGCCATTGAGTAAGTCCTTGCCATTTCAAAGCTCAAAGATTTTAAGAGATGTAAAGTAAACTGCAGAAGTGGCTGTTTGCAGCCAGTCATGTTGATATTATTTCAGATGGCTTGTGTAGTATATATGTGAACATGCCTCCTTTTTGTATCTGTCTGGGCGTTAAGTATCAAGTCTCACGCTCTCATACACCAGCTTGATTTAACCGTTGTGTGTGTGTGTGTGTCTGTCGCGGCCCAGTTAAAAACCTAGACGGTTTTTGTATTACCAGGACAGTAAAAATGCAGCATGGCTTGGTGGAAACAGGTATGTGAGTAATCATGTGAGTAATTGTGGGAGTAGTTATGATAAGGATAAAGGGCTTTAGCGAGGATCTGGTGGCGTGTCCTTTACTGTCTGCTGTGTGCGAGTAAATGTGTGTGTGCATGTGTGCTCACAGGTCCTCACCTCCTCTTTCCCTGAGATGGGATTTTCATGGATGGGTGAGCTTGGCTGAGGCTGAAAATACATAAGAAGGCTCGTTTTTCTCTTCAGTTTGTTGCAGGCGCTTTGGTAGCTGAATTAAGTCACTGTTTTGGGCTTTGTGGATTTAGGCCAGTCTCATACTGTATATGAATGCCGACAACTTTTAGAGAACATGTTCGTAATGATTTAGTCGACGTAGAAACAAAAAGACTGCATATAGATTCAGTTTAGAAATTACTTTCTCTATGTGAAAAAGAAATGTATTACTGGCAAACTACAGCCAGAATTGTGATCGCTCTAGTGGATACGGTTGGTCACTAATGTCTGCTGAGAGCTCATCAGATGTACCCAAGTCTCGGACATCACCCATTAAACCACATCAGTGTTTTAACAAGGCTGCCTGCTGGTGATTTGTCACAGTGGCTATAGCCAGCCTGACAAACAGCAATATGGGCAGACACAGCTGAACACTGCTGTGTAGCATGTCTAGTCTGAGGATTCGGGGCAAATAATGAAAAATAGAAAGTGTCTCAGTATTTCCTATGGCTATATAGCAGCATTCGAAGGCAGTGAAGGCAGACAGTTTGTCCATACATTTGCCTGTGGTTCACACTATTAATGTATTCCTTATAACACGCTATGCTTTTATATGAGCTCACTTTGTTGTCTATCCTTTTACAGACAATATTAATGCTTCCTAATACATCAAAAAGTTGAACAAGAACATAATCAAGTGGAAGAGAGATGCTGAAATGATGCTGTTTGTGCTCCTTAATTTAGACACAATCATCCTTTTGCTCAGCAAAGTCCAGCTTTTTGCAATTAATCAAGCATTGATTTTTCAAAGAGCAAAGCATGGAAAAGAAATGATGTAATCTAGATTTAAAGAGATGGCACTGATTAACTGTCAATTCACAATAACTAAATAAAAGACCACAAAGCGTTGTATGCAGCAAACTGTGGTCTGTGAACTAGATTATTTACACTTGAAATATTGGCTACTAGAAATAATGAAAAAAATATCAAATGGTATGAGCCTGACAAAAAATGAATACTTAACTCTATGGTTGATTTTATGCCATACAAATCAGTTTAATATTACAAACTGTTATGAGAAGCCTGTTAATATTACATTTTTCAAAGCTACATTACTTTTGCACTTGGCCTAAAATGCTATATTGCTATTTGATTGGCTGTTAAACATACAACCTTCATCCACAAGATCTAAAGTAGTGTCACATTCATAGTAATGGACGCCAGGTCTGAAAGGTTTAAGATGTGGTTCTCTTTATTATGCCCTCAAGAGATGTTCAGTCACTCACAGTCAGTCATGCCAAGAATCATTTTCTTACTTCTCACAACTATCTCGCTTAAGTGTAACTGATTGCCACTGTGAATGGTAGAAAATGATTTAGTCAACATTATGCTGGTTCAGAGAGCTTATGCTATTATGCTTCAATCCATGCTTCTTTATTTCTTTTCAAGATAATAGCAAGGTCTAGCTTCTTATAATGTGGAAGTGCTCTCAGTCAGATGCTAATTGTGACTTAGTGTTGAGGTAGTGTTGTTCCAGGTAATCATTTGTTCTTATTTGACATCCGTTTAAGAAAATGTATAGTTTATTTTGAGTAATTGATTTATTGATGTGGTGGTGTCAGAGATGTTTTATGATTTCAAGTGGCGATTCTATCTCTTAGATTAGATAAGCTAATTCACCAGAGAGTTAGTGAGTGGGATATCAGTCATATGTAAATGGAGGAAATGAGAAGTATGTGAATATGTACAGGGCTCGACATTAAGCCTTTTCATGTGCTAGGGCTGCACGATTTGGGTCAAAATGATAATCACGATTATTTTGATCAATATTGAGATCACGATTAATTATCACGATTATTTGTTGATTTTAACCAAAATATAAAAATAAAATAGGTCCCCTTATTCACAAAAACATCAGTTTCATTTCAGTGATTAAAGTTTCATAAAAGCTAATTTAATGAACTGCATTTTGTGCAATTTACATTTGTAAAACAGAAGTTTAGTTAATCGATTTGGGATTAATCCATTTTGTGAAAGTAGGTGGGGGATTTCCAGTTCCCAGCATGCATTGCAAGGAATTGAATGGGGATCATTTTTGTTGAAATTAAGTGCTGTTATCTGTTTTTTTACTAATATGAGAAAAGGGACAGACTTATTCTGTTTAATGTTTTGTTATGTTGGGATTTAGAAGTGTTGTTGGTGTTTTGTGGAATTACCACTGTGGTGAAAAGTGGAGCCTATGCTTAGGTTGTGGAGCTTCCATGCTTTTGCTGCTTCATTTAAAAACCAGTTACTGTGCTAGAGCAAATGAAGTGATTATATTTTTCTCTCTCCACTTCCATTATACATTATACCAACAGCAGACTTTTCATGAGGTAAATAAATGTTTTATATAGCATGCTAACATGTGCTATTGCCTGCTAACTGCAAAATATTTAGTTAGTTTGATGTGTCAGATTTGGTTGGGATGGTTTGAGGTGTTTGATTTGGTTGGGTTAGTTTGTTTTTGTTTGATTTGATCAGGTTAACGTGTCTGAGTTTATTGTTTACACTGTTTTCAGCTACACAATATATTATCATTTATTGGGTATTTGAGTTTACGGTTTATAATTTAATGTTTCGAAATCCCATTTCCTATGTGTAGAAACCCTGTCCACAATTGAATGAAGATCAAGTGTGTGTGTGTGTCAGTCAGTCAAAATCAGTCAAACAAACAAGTTTGGAACAACATGAGGGTAAATATTAGGGGCGTTCGCACCGAAGGAACTAAACACCTGGGTGATTCCCAGACAACTAATGGTTCCCCTAGGAACATTTTCTGGTTGCATTCGCACCATCAGTAGGAACTCTAAAGTGATGTAAGCTTCACTTGTTGTTGTGACTTTTAATTTTGACGGCGTGCCCTTTATAAGGTGCAGAGAGCCTGAGCTCACAGTGCTTGTATTATCCATGTTCATTCGTTTACGATCTGTCTAACAGTGCTGTCTAATATGTTATTAGATAGAACTATTATACTAGAAAGTAGACAGACAGTAATGAAAAGTTGGTAGTATGCCTTCTGGTTGATGTCTAGTGTTGCTAGCTGAGCAGAAATACATAATCATGTTTCTCTTGGTCCCCTCAAAGTTGAGTTGGATTTTCTCCTTAGCGTAAAGGCCCAAAGTTAGTTTCAAAGTTAGTTTAAGAGGCCCAAAGTTAGTTTCTGAAGTAAACATATAGCCTGTAATCTGTGTGTTTACACAGCCTTTTTAAAAATGGCGTTCGGCCTGGTTTAGACCCTACTCTGAATTAGGATTTACATTAGTTCCTCCTAAAGAGTTCCTAAAATGGTTCCTAATTCCTGCGGTGCAAATGCGCCAAAATCTGGGGACATCTGCCATAGTTCTAGGAATTATGAAAAGGTTCATCTGGTGCGAAAACCCTTTTAGATGACAGCCCAATCTCTGGGCAGCACAAGCTTGCCTGAGAAGTCTATGGCCCCACCAGGCCTTAGTTTAAATTGAGTTCATCAGTTGAGCTGTGATAGCAGGATCAGAGGTTCTCTGCAACGGCAGACTTCTAACAAATAGCCCAATGGCTACGGCTCTTCAATAAGAGAAGCCAGAAATTCATTGACGGAGAAAAAGATAGGCTTTTACCAGATCATTCCAAAAAAAAAAAAAAAAGGAGAGAGGGAAGACCAGTCTTCTCATCCCATTTTATGATTGTGCTATTGCTGTATATTTAATGTCTACTATATAAAAGCTGAGGAATATTTCATCATAATAGCAATCTGATTATTATTTCAAGTCAATTCTCTTCCTATTTGGTCTCAAGAACATTATTAGATCACCATTGAATGGATCGATACCGCAGCTGAGAGTGGTTTTGCAAATAGTGTCTCTTCTAATGTTTAGTGATTTTATGGGTGGGGAATGCTATAGTCTCTTATGTTTTCATTATGTTCAGGGTGACACTGCCAATTGCCTACAGCATGTTACGGGGGGATGCATATTGAAGCAAATGTCAATAATGTATTTGTGAATTTTGACAACTAAACCTGAGCTCTGAAATAGGGGCCACATAATCGTAATCGCCTTTGAAAGTGCCTGCATTGGTGTAATGTGCTATTGATATTTTAAAACGTGATTGATGATAACTTTTATATTGAAGGTTGAATAAAATGTCCATTGGATCTTGCCGAGGGAAGCAACAATTAAAAGCAAGTGTCACTCACTGCAGAGGTACAGAGAGAGAGAGAGAGAGAGAGAGAGAGAGTTGCGAGTTTTGCGTTGTGGATGATATTGATTTTAGATTTGTTTTTTTCAGACCTCTCAAGTTTCATGACCCCCACTTGTCTCCAGGGTGAGACTAGCTCAAGCTGGCGTGACTGATATTGTTAAAGCTCCTAAACCGTCTCCTTCAGGAGTGGCATCTCAGATAATCTCAGGATCAGTCGCCTTCTCCCCATAGAAATTTATGTCCACTGCTATGTGACACACTTGTTGTCCTCTTATTAGGGGTGGGCCCAAATACTTATTTGGACATAACAGCAATAACTGAACAGCAGGTTTTTCACACAATGGAGTCGTTTAAAACATATATTAAACATATGTTGTATTTAAACAGTAGGCAATGGTGATATGATCAAAATTCACAATATAAGTAATTTTTTTAAAAATAATTACTATATATGAAGATGCATTTGTTTTTTCCTGAGGTTGTTGTGATATCAACATTTTAGAGACCTGAGATTTTATCATTCTTAACATCAATTTTGATTTTGCTGCAAAAACTAAAACTAGTCTAATTAATCTAAGAAAAAAGGTAGTGATAAAATAAGAACAAAGAAACTATAAAGCAATATAACAAATGAATACAATTGAACAAAAAATCGAATTAAATGAACTGGTTCATATAGATCTATCTATCAAAAATAAGACATCCTAAAGAAATATTTTATTAAACTGATTCCGTCAAAAGTGAGTGATTGTTCTCATTGTTTTGTTAAGGATTTAGACAGCAGCAGGTATATTTTCTCCCAACTGTTTAAGTTAACTTAAGACAGCTCAAACCTTCATTTTAATCTGGGTCTAGTCTGAGAAATCGGCCATTTATGTTTAAACTGATAAGGCTTAAAATGTGAAATTTGTATGATATTTCAATCAGTTTATTGTGTCTAATTCTATATCACCCAGCCTTTTTTTCAAAGACATCTTCAAAAGGATTTGTTGTTTAATTAAGAACAGCAATGCATACACATATTGACAAACAATTAAGACAATGGACCCCCAAAGTATTGTTGATTTCAGTTAAGTACTTGATTAGATAAAATGACTAACGTAGCACATGAAGCATCATTATTTTGTGGCTGACATGAAGTGGACAGACTGGTGCAGAGGGTAGTTGTCCTCCCTGAAATAATAAACAGCCCTGTTTGAAGAGATCACCACAGGCATTTCGAAAAGCAAAAAAGCAGCAACATGTCTTTGGGGAAATTCTATGTTTGCAGTTTGTAAGTGTTGGACTGGGGCCCCATCCCACTTCAAACCCCACAACTCCCACAGTCCAACAGTCAGAAGTTGTGAGCTGGAAACGAGCCGTGTCTGTAGGCACAGCTGTGTCAAGACCCGCTGGTGTGATATTCTTTCCGTCCTACCTGCCCTTCTAATGAGAGAATTCCCTTCTGAGTGGGTGGCAAGCGCATGCAGAAGCAGAAAAACCTTTTCAGTCCCTCCACTAGTTCCTCATTTCTCTCTAACTCTCTCTTTGTGGGAGCTCTTTCTATAGGGTATCTATTATACTCTTGTGGTCCTCTACTATTCAACCATGCACCTGACTGGAGAGTTGCTTTCTCCTGATCAGGACTGCTGTAGTAATTGGCTGCCCCCTCAGCTCGGCTCAGCACAGCACATCTTCCAATATAACAGGCTACTGTTTCAGCCTACCTTGCACTTTAGGATCTGACAACTAAATTGTTGTTCACCGGTAGGGAGACAGAATTATGTTAATGTCCACATTGTCACTGCTGTTTAGGCAAGAAAATAAAGGAAACAAGATGGCATATTAAAGGCTGGAGTTGCGCAGCAGGATGTGCCGTTTACAACCATGAGATCAAAGCGGCAAGGAGAGTCGTTATGGCTGAAGCCCAGCAGTCAATAGCTGGAGCTGGGTTGTTAAACTAGACTTCTTCCTCTGATTTTTTCTTGTTGCTGTGCAAGAGTGTCCCTGCTAGTTTTCACTCTCTCTCTAGATTGTATAGGTTGAGGTTAGTCATCTTCTACTGTATCTTTTTTGGCTGTTTTGTTTAAAAATGACCAATTGTTGAAACATTTAGCCATGTAAAGGGAACCACCTATTATAGCACAATCCTATGCTTGAACATGAGGTCACACATCATAATTAAATGTGGTTGTTATGGGAAGGAGGAGGCGGGAACTGGCGAACATCCAATACAAAATTAAAAATAACAAAAATAACGCTCATTAGTAATCACACCACCGACCTCGCGCCATTCTCTCATGGCCCTTTCTCGTCCTGCTCGCCAGTGGTCATTGTTAGGGATGTAACGATTCACTTGCAACCAGTTGAAAATCCCCAAAAATGTGTGACGGTTCAAGTCGGTTGAAATGTTAAATGAATCGCGATACATGTTTTAAACAGCAGGGCGCGTTTACTGTATAGCCTACTGTGAAGTTGTGAACCTCGATTTACAGGCACAATAGCAGCGAGCACACACTGGTGTGAAGCAAGCGAGTGTTTTCACTTCACTTCATTCGGAGGTGTGGCAGCATTTTGACTTTCCATAGACTAATAATAATCACCACCGTGAGAAGCACCAGTCACCTCCGTTTACCTCATGTAAAAGTCATTAATACGACAACTGCGAGAGCCACGGAGATCACAAGGTGCATCAGTGTTTCCGTGGCAACCAGGTGTTGTATTAATTTTACTATCTCTTTCTCTAAATGTGTTTTTTTTAAACTAGTGTAATGACACAAATTATATCAAAAATAGAATCTTGCCTTTGTTACAATGTAAAATCCCTGTCAATATGGTAGTATTTTTACACAGTCTTTTACATAGTGTGCGGAGGTACCAGTGTTCAGCCTCTTGACCAAACAGACAGAAAGACTGAGTTGAAACAACCTTGAAGGGATTTTTTTTTAAGTAGTTTTATTATTTGACAAATATATTTTAAATTAAAAAGAAATGTGCAGCATTTTGTCTGACTAATAATAAAAGGGACACTTTTGTCTTTGTTACATTTTTTTTTTGAGAAAATCGCATCACATCGTGAGATGAGTGAATAGTTACCTCCCTAGTCGTTGTCGTTAATGTCAGCTGCCACTTATAAACTTTTTAGAAGTCATGATAAAATGTCCAGTTCAAGTCCTTTGTTTGAATAATCTTTTTTTTTTTTTACCAAAGTCATTATGTGCAGGCTAAATTTTAAGTTTAAATTTAACATGTTCGATATACTTTTTAATCTACAAATTAAACTACTTTGTGTATGGTCATTTTACGAATGAAGACAGTTTTCTGTATTCAGAAACCAGAAAATGCTTAAACACATGCTTAAAGTCAGCTTTTCCCATCTTAGCAATTAAGGTTTGGATTAGGATCAGGATGCTGATGTTAGATCAGCAATTACGGACAGACTTGTCTCGCTCATGGAACCGGAATTCCATGTTAATGTATAAATTCATAATCGCTAAGCTTTCATCAGCCTTCTGCTTCGCCAATGTGTCTGCTCACAGTCGTAACAGCCCTTTACCCTATGAATGTTTTTTTTTGTTGTTTGTTCTCTGGCACTCTCCTCAATTTTATTTCTATTTTTTATGACGCTACAGCTCATTCCCGGTCCCAGAGCCGCAGTAATGTCAGATAAGGGTGTGTGTTGACACTGATAGACTGCTCTTTATTAAAGCAGCCAGCGTTAGAACTTTAGTGAATTAGCATTCTGCTCTGTTCTCTGTCTGCTTTTAACTGCGGAGCAATGAGCCCTCATTTCAATGCCATTCATTTTATTTGGTGAAAAAGGAGCACAGCCCAAACATCTCAAGAGGTCTTTCAAGTTGTGCTCTGGGAGGAGTTAGAAGTGATTTTATTAGTATGAGGGGTTTTTAATTAACAACCAGTCATCTAATCGGAGCAGTGAATGTTTTTCATTCTCCTGGATGTGTGCTTATATTCAGCACAAGTCAGATTCGAACCTGTCCTCAAGTCCCTAATAGCATTTTACACTGATAAATGTCTGCTTTTAATTCACGGCGAATATAGTGGATGGCTTATTTGAGCTGTTTTACCATTTAATTATCATCCCTCACACTGTTTTATAATCATAATGTTCTGTTTCATTATTCTCAAAACATAGTAACTCAGTGAACCAACTGTCCTATATGGATGCTCATATCAGTGTGCAAAAAAATCTCTGGAGCAGGAGCTTGGCTGGTTAGCATGGACCATAGACTTTAAATCATGTACTTATGGGATCCTGCACCAGTTGAGCAGCTGCCAGTGAGATGAATGATAATGCTATTGCTAACCTTCCTTTAGGTCTTATAGACCTCCTTGCTCTGAAGTGAATGATGTCATCATCAGTGGGTGTTTCAAAGTGAATGTGTTTGTTGGCTCTGATGAGTGGCAGGCCTTGGTTATGGGCTGACTGTGTGTGCGTGGTCTGAAATGATTACAAATGGGCTGATATTAGAGTCTTGGCCACTCTTAGAGGGCTCCGCCTACACTGTCTAATCTGTATTTGAGTTTGTCTGGACGGCAGCATATTCAGCATATTACTGAAGATGATGATGATGATGACATGATGACAAGCAGAGTTAGTGTCCCAGTCACACCACTGAGAATGGCTGAAGTTACACATACGGTGTTACACTTAATTGAGGCTAAAGCAAAGGTTTTTTGATTACTCGCTCACGCTTGAGCTTCTGGCGCGAGTTATTTCAACAATTTAAAGATGCATTTACGTGTGTCTAGATGTCCTGCGGTGCGATTGAGGCGTTTAGCATGGTAGACACGCGAAAGAGGCGAATTGACTACTACAGATAACTCTACTGTGATGGTTTAACGTTGCAATCAATCAGTTTTCAGCAGAGGCTGATATATTTCCTTCATTTATTATTAGCTTGTATTTTCATTGTTCATGATCACAAAGATAAGCTATTAGAGTAAAAATATTGCATTAGGCTACTTCATGAATTAATAAGAAAAAATATTTTTACAATTCCTGCAAATGCAGTGAAGTTCATGTTCTCATGATTTATTTTTATGAATAAAAATGTTTCAAAACACCCCCCCCCCCCCTCTGTTATTTAACAAGTCTCACCCTACTTTTATGGCGAGTGTCGCCATACTTTTTATTTTTGACAAGTATTCTGTTATGCTTACAAATATTACAGACATTACAGACATAAAATAGGTTGTGAATGCCTTTTCATGTAGACTTTTGGCCATTTGCCTGTTTTAATTACTTTTTTTGATGACTTAATGACTGAAGTTATTGGGACATTATGTTTTTGATTTTACCTTTTCTTTTTACTTTTGACACTGGCTGCTATAGATATTGTTTTTCATGGTGGTGCACGATATATTGGCCAGTGATATAATACCGGCCGATATGGTCATTTTTTTACACATCGGTATCGTTCCGATGTCTAAATAGGGCCGACGTGAACAGGCCGATAATCATTCCTGTGTATTTGACGTGAGTGTTGGGGCGGGGATGTTTGTTTTTGCACGAACGCAAGTCCTGTCATCAGTTTAAACATCAAGCGCAAGAAAACTTTAACTTGCGCACTGTTTTCTGTCAGCCTAAGGCGTATTTTTGTCCCGCCAAAGCCTTATTTGACCGGTGAGTGATGTAGATGACTGACTGCTGCGCTTGTTTAACTGAAAGAACGAGCAGAGAAAGTGAAAGCCCTGGTTGCGTGCGCACACTCTCACCGTCTTCAAACTGTCTTGCTCTCCCTCCCTCCCTTCCTCGCGCATTAATGAATTGAGTTGAATGAATATCTTTGAGAATACACAATAGTAAAAGGTCGTTAGACCGACGTTTTTTTTTTTTTTCGGAACTACCTCTGGTTGTGAATTGTGCTAAAATAACGTTGCCTTATTATCTTCTCTCAAAATATTTACACACATTCAGATGACAAACCACACTTTCAATAAACAACAACAACAAAAAATCTGTCTAGTGATGAAATGTTTTCTGTGTTGAGACAAATCTTGTGCGATGTCCTAAACTGCCTGGATAATCACACAACGTGTGCTGTGGTCCGTTAATGACACGTCTGATTCGCAAACTAATGACTCCTTTGAACCGATTCATTTTAATGAATGGTTAAAACTACTGATCTGTCCAACACTGAACTCAAGAGACATAAATCAGAAACACTTTACAATAAGGTCCCATTTATTAAAGTCTAGTTAACTACACTATTTAACATTCTATTAATATTAGTTTCTATAGACCATTTCACAAGATGTAAACAACACTGGTCCAGAAGCACTTCCTGTTTCAGTTTTTTAACACTACATAAAAGCTGGGATAAAATACAACCAACAGAACATTTAAAACTGAATCAAAAAGTTAAACAAACATCTTTAAGATGTTTTCTTTACATGTGAAATAAAGAAAACAGTTACAAACTGAAACAGGAAGTGCTTCTGGACCAGTGTTGTTTACATCTTGTGAAATGGTCTATAGGGATTTACTTTATTTCAAAACCACCCCAGTCATTCTAGAATGATTCATTCTTTCCAAATAGAGCTATGGTTTTATCGCAATATATCGCATCTGTAAATATCGGTATCGGCCACAACAGCAATATTAATATCGGTTATCGGTATCGGCCACAATTTTCACATCGTTGCATCACTATTTTTTTTTTCTATGTGTGTGGGATGGCGGATTGTTGTCTTTCGGGAGCAGGTGCTCTATGCTAATGTTAATTGATTGAGTCAAATGATTCCAGATACCAGTCTCAGATCTCTACTGTAAAACTCATTTACCCTTGTACAATCGCTCCCATCAGTGAATACTACATTCAGCAGTACATACTCCAGAATTATCTCCATACACCAAACAAAAGAGCACAGAAAGTCACACTTTTGTTTCATGGCATTATCAGGTAGTTGTAAACTTTTTGTTAGGACCTTGCTCTAGACTGGGATTACATTCTTCTCAGTGAGCTGTTCCCCACCTTTTCTCATTCTTTAAAAAATTCACAGTCACCCTTTAAGTCCATCTTCTTCAATATTGTCTTTTATAACTTTAGACATCCAGACATCTGAGAAAATTAAAAATAGAGGTGTTATAGAACGGACAGGCAGGGTGACTTTGCCTTTAAGAAGCACTGGGGACATGGGGGTTTGCCATTTGAAATGTACATCTTTGATTTCTGGTCGGCTTGTGCTTGAGACACGGCTCTTTGTTTTATATTCACAAACAGAAGTCCAAGCTTTCGTGGGGTTCTCAGACAAATTGAAAAGGGTTCAGGTAATAAGAAGCGCACACTTGAGAATCACATTCCTTGAATAAAGGATAAGGCTTTGTTGAGCACAGTCACTGTAAGACATTTTCAAAGGTGGCATTGCTATACAGGAAGGACAACTAAAAGTCAGTGCCTCAGAAAACTTGAGGATGCTTTTATTTATTTATAAATATATTCTAGGCTATGTAAAATGTCTATATTTTCACTTTACAACCCTATACGGACACACTGAAGCTCGAATCGCCATTGCTAGTAGATTTTTATTTTACCCACCATACTTTTTCCATGGAATGCACAATCAATGCAAATAAAAAAATGCTACATAAATGTAATATACATATAAAATATAAATTTCAAACACTATTAAAGACAAGTAATCAGTCTATGTTAAAATAAAAACAAATGAACACAATATAAAAAATAATAGATGTAAATGAAATTTACTGCTTTTCAGGTTTTTCAGTCAGATCTAACAGTTGTTAGACAAAGATATGATAGATTCAAGTGAGTGATTTTTAGCAGTGAGTCTGTTGTTTGATTAACATTAAAATTCTTAAAAACAGTCTTTGGTCGGATTCACATATATCGCCTAAAAACGCGTAGAAAACGCTGGGCGCGCCGCATTCTCCATTTTCCAAAGCGCCAGGGCGGTTGCGCTTCAGTTGGTTCTTGTCACATGACCTATTGTGTGCGACTGGTGCGCTTGCGGTATTCTGAAAAGTTGAGATGTTTTTAGCTCGGCGCGGACGCGCATGGAAAAAACGAGCGCGTCGCACCGCGACCGCATCGCTTCCATTATGAGTGCGCATACCGCGCGCCTACATTTGAAATAATGAACTTGAGCGCGCAAAAGAAGCGATATGTGAACTGGCCCTTTATCAACTGTTGTTTATGTTCACTTAATCTAACTTAATTACGTATGTTTACTAGGATACTTGCCAAGATGGCATTCTGACATAATTTTGCGTGAAATTGTCAGTTCAAGCGCAAGACATAAAAGATCTCAATTCAGTATTCACGTGTTGTCAGACACATGTGAGTTATCCTTTGCTTCTTCTTGCTAAAAAAACACGTGCAACTGATAAACCTTCATAAAAATGCAGCACTGGCCGATCACAGCACGAACCGCAAATAATGTTTGATATTCTTTTTAGATTTTTTCATGTTAATGTAAATGTCAAATATGACACAACAGGCTTTTGGGGAATATTTTCATCATTGATTTGCAATGAATGGTATATATGAGCAATAAAAGCTTGATAAATGTGTTTGTGTGTGTGTGAGAAATAAGATTCTCAACAAATATCACATTTTAGGCCTGTTACATCAGGACTTTTTGGCTGATATATATGCAATTCATTGCGAATCATTGATAATTGAGAGATGGACAAATAATTGTTCTATGTAAAAAAAAAAGATATATAATAAAAATATTTATTGTAGCAGTATCAGTTTTTCCCGTGGTATCGAAGATGGAATCGAATATCAATATATTTTCAAGGTATCATATCAAAGTAAGAAATTGCAGTATTGTGACAAGTTACGCTAATTTAGGGTGACACAAGAGACCTCCACATAGTGTAAGAGTGTTGCTAACCCTGTCAGAGTTTACTTTTTGCAGAAATGACTTGGAGACATGTTATCCCTAACTCAGCTGGAATAACTCTCAAATTTAACCCCTTCCAACCACACCACCCTACCATTATAACATGAATTATAGAAAGTAAAGCAAATCTGATCTGGCTTTGCAAGTTTGCAGACAGTGATAAGTGATGTTTTTGTACTTTTATTCATTGAAAAAAATTTTTTTTGGGGGGGTGTGGAAGAAAAGAGAAGGAAAACTAGAGATCTATAACTGGATTATGTAATTAAAAGCCATATTTCTCAGTCCAAACAGATAACAAAATCCTATTCTTTGACATAAATAGATGTCTGCAATATCAAAGTTGATTGTCTGACAACTGGGTAAATCACAACTGCAGCAGTTTAGATGATGCCACTGTCATTTGAGAGAAGCAAATATCTTTCTTGCTGTAGTGGAGAAAGAGGCCGTCACATCAGGGTAATTTAAATTTTGCATAACCATCCAACAGTGCAACATAAACCTTCAGATCTGGAGATGGGTAATTGAATGCAGCATATGTGTCTTGATTTGTCATCAGTGACGCGTGCGGCAGCGATACACATGGTGACGTGTAAGCGCATTAGCTTAGAGGAAATCGAACTGATTTGCATGCATGCTCATAACCACATTTACAGGATTTGGTATAGCATCGCAGTCGCAAATGATAGATGATTGTTTGTCACAATTACAGCCTTAGGAAAATGGCGGGGGTGTTTTTGACAGTGACTCGGGCATATTATGTCACATTTTTGACTCGCTGTTAGGACGTTTGTTATGGGTTAGATATTCTGTTACTGTGCTGGTGTTGAAATGTAGGTTGAGCTCACAAAGTACGTGAACATGAATTTGAGGCTTTGTGTAAATTCTTGTTTTATTATATTTATAAAACATTAATATGAACATCTATAGACAACTTATGCACATTTTTTGTTTGTTTGCTTAAGTAGGTAATATAGTTGTCCACATTGTAGGGCTCTAAGGCCATTCAGATGGATATTGTATAATATAAATTGAGTTCTGATAAATAAATACGCATATAGTGTTTTCATACATTGCATACTTCATTCAGGAAAGATTTTCTGCTAGCAGGTGCCTGGCCAAGCCTTTTTTCCCCTTTCATCCATACTCCTGCTATCCTGCGGGTTTTTTTTAGGGGAATAGAATGTGAATGTCATGTGGGTGCAGGTGACAGCAAATTGTATAATCGGCAGTTGGTCGTATGAGGTGATCATAATTGGACTCAATTTACAGTTGTAGACAATTTCATTGTAATTTAGAAATTCCACTCTGAAAGTGAACTTTCAGTTAACAATGAAAGTTAAATGGAAGTGATTTGACTGGCCTGCCAAGCCCTTAGGAATGGGAACGAGAGACAGACAAGATAAGAATGGAAGAAAGCCTGATATATAGCCCTGCCTTAATTGCCCCTGAACAAATTGTATTCCCTTTTTCTTTTATCTTTAGCCAGCATTTGTGCTTTTTACTGTTCTTTTGAACAGCCAGGATCAGGGTGGCTGTGTACTTTATTGGGTAGTTAAAGTCTTAATAAAGCTTAGCATCAGTTTCCCTTAAACCCCCTGAGACTGGACTTCCACTACTGAAACACCTGAAATCTGATGATTCTCATTACAATGTCACTATTTCTTTTTTTCCCCTCACAGTACGCTTGGCCCATTAATTCACATTTTCATTCATCTAACATTTTTACCTTCATTCTGCAAGTTGCTCATTAGTCGCTCTTTGCAGTCTGAATAATTGGTGCCCATTAATTAATGATCCTTGTTATATGCTCTGTATAAAGAATGTAGAAGAACTGCTGAAGATAATCTAATATTAAATTGTATATCCTTATTATTGTAATAGTGCACTGAGCCCTATATTAACATGATTGCATCAATACATCTTGGGTATTGATTAATTACATTTATCATTGAAATAATGGTATTGGAATGCTTTTACTGTCTCCTATTTCTAATCTTTATTGCACCGTTGTTGTTTTTTTTTTTTTTTTTTTTTTTTTGCAGATGAACATGGACATTTGAAAATATACCTGCCCAAAAAGCTGCTTGAATGTCTACCAAAATGCTCCACATTGCCAAAAGAGAGACACAGGTGGAACACCAATGAGGTAAGGTCACCTCTCTCCGCCATCTGCTGTTGTCTTTTTTTAACTCCTGCTGACTTCATAGAGATAAAACCTCGTTTATTTTAAGCAGTGAAACGGACACAATGTGTTAATAGAAACCTCTCTAGGGATTCTGCAGTCAGTTCAGATATTAACAGCAACTGCGTGATTGCCTTATTTTTGTGGCAGGAGGAAGTTGCATATTTTCCGTGGTGTGCTTGCAAAGGATTTTCACTAGGTGGACATAGATTTAGTGTTGTAGGAAACAGCAGGTTCATAAAGCTTTTTGTATTAATACAAAGATCTAATTTCTACATTAATGCAAATATAAATTTGAAATAGTTTATGATCAACTCATAAAACATTTATGTTTTGGCCTTCAATATTGTAGCTCATATTCTGTTACTTTTTTGGTAGTGAATTACCGAGCAGTTTGTAAGTTAAAACTCAAAAACGTATATCATTTTTGCCCATCTGTTTCGGCATCACATTTATTCACAGATGTTTTAATTCCCTGGGAATATAGATGAGATGTGATTATTTATTTATTTATGTTTAAGCTGGTGTGTCGAGAAAAACTGCCAATGGACATTATATATACAGTATAGTGCTAATTCAGAGTAGAACATGATCTCTGAATTTCCTTAGACCTTCTTTTCATCTCAGCTCGACTCAATCTGTAGTTGTGGAAAGCTTAGTCTCGCCAATCGTAACATTTTCAGGACTCCTTGAAAATTTTCCCAGGGGTCAAAGCACTGTGTGATTGTATATTAACAATTCATGGAGGAAGCGAACAATATTTTAGGATTTCAATCAAGCTTGGTTCAGTTGTTTATTGACTTTCAGTAGATGCTGACATGCTATTTCAGACCCCACTGTGCCACTGCATAGAAGCTCCGCTATCTAACAAAGCCATATACCTAATAATCTACATGAGAATGTGTTTTAAGTATGTTTATCACAGCCTGAAGGCATTTCAGACACAATGCATCAAACAAATAAGAAAAGATAACAAGCCTCTTAGATTTCGGTATTGAAAAGGAAAATGTAAAATGTTTTTATTTGTATGACTGTGGGTGGAAAAATCAGAGACTGTTTGCTCCAGCTGTCCTTGACCTATAGGCCAGCCATTTTAAATTAGTTCATTTCTTTTCAGTGCAGCTACTTTATCATTTAATGGAAATGAGACGGTGAGTTGCTTGATTTTAACATTTTATTTGTTGTTCGTGTTCAGTCTGTTGTGCGGCACGACTCCCTCTGTGTGGAGGCTGCGGGGAGATTGAAACTAAACATTGTTTCACTGCCGTAAGCTAGAGGGATTTTGAATGACTGAGTTTCTCTAAGGAGATTCATAAACTCATAGCTCAGTAAGGCGATGCAGTTTTATTACAATTGATCCCATTGAAGCACGCATGGGTTTCACACAGTAAGTGACTGGCATCAGAGAACAGGAGGCAAAGAAACCTTGTGTGTGCATGTCAAGTGTTTTGTGGGGTTTTCTTTCTTTTCTTTAAAAGATTCTCCTCCTCAAATTAATGACATCCTTTCAAGCAGGCATGCAGGTAAAGAGAGAGATGGGTTAGTAAGCATGCCTGCATTGCTGCTCAGTAATATCAAAATGCCTGCCACAGCCACATACATAACTCACATGTCACCTTTACATCAATTTCAGCTCTGCCAAAAGTCCCCAGTGACAAATCACTGACACGACCCTCTTAAAGGGATATTTATGAATTGAATACACTGCTTTATCCCTCTTCGTATTCTTTATAGAGTGACAAGTAGCTTTTTTGAAGGTAGAGAGGTATGGATCTGAATGGCAATGCTGAAATAGACGTTGAAAGCACCAGGCGTTGAATGTTTGTGTCTTGTCAGATTTAGCTCTGAATGTTTTCCCTCTGCGGTTCTGGTAACCAGAGATTCAGTTTCGTTTTGTTGAATAGTTTGTCTTTGAAGTGCAAATACGGCATTGTGGGATATAGTTGATTGTTTGGCTTTATTTCCATGTAATATGATGCAATGCTCCGAGCAGTAAAATTTGAACTATGTATGTGCACTTGTCATTCAAAGCCTCTCAGTTTATATCAGGCATGCTGTGTGTTTGTACATATTTGTGGTCTGGTTTAGATTGATACAAGAATATTGCTTCAGATCAGCGGCTGCCTTCCTAATTGAAGCTGATGGTTTAACGCGTTTGACCTGCGGTGTTGCGCTTGCAGTCAAAATTAATTAATGTGTTTTTTGGAATTGATTAAAAAATGTCAGCACTTATTGTGAAATGATGTCATATTCATCCTAGTATGTGAAGTGAAAGAAAGGTTTACAGAAAGAAATCAGGAACTATTTCAGGAAGTTGTTTTATGTTTTACCCCCAATTTTTTTTTAAAGGAAACAAAATATATAAGTTGTGTTAATTTGTACGAATGATTGTCGATCGATGTTCCCATATAGCCTATGAAGAAGTTGGACAGAAGAAGATTTTTGCAGCAGTGCTTTTTACTCACCTCACTTGTATCTCTCTTCACAATAACACAGTGCTCCTTCTTTTTTAATCCCATTATACTTACTAAATAAAAGTAAATTCAGTTATAAAAAAACAAACCTAGATTCTATATTTCTCAATCTGCATACAAATGCTTGGAAAATGCAAAATCTAAACCCAATACAAATTTGAGATAATGAAATATAATAACATTACCCACTTTTTATTGACTTAGTCTTCTATATATAACAAAGATTTCTAAAGTAAATTATCGTAATACTATTATAGTGTTTCTTCAACTACAGGTTCTTTTAGGTCCCAGTGTTTGATATTTATCTCTTTCTGTAGTAAGGCTACTTTAAAACTTTTTTAACTAAGATTTTTATTTTTCACGACTTTGTAAATTCCTGTTATGTACAGATTTGAATGTTTTATCCTTGTCACAGACTTTCAATTTATGTAAATCTGTTAATATTTTTTTCAAAGTTTTTATAATCTTCACATTGTGTGAACAATGCAAATAGGGCTAGACATAGTTGTTGTTGTTAATGGTGTTTTTTTAAAGAGTTCACTGTGTTAAAAGTGGCCACAGTTGAAGAAACACATATTCATGTTGAATAAAATGTTGAATATAGTAAAAAGGGATATATGATCCTTAATGAAGACAAGAATGGTTGGGACAACCTTTCCCAAAAAGCAAGGGCATTTGTGTGTCATGTGTGCCAGGCAGACACTGAGGCTAGAGTGAGTCACTGATGGCTGACTGAGTGGTATTAAGCGGTCTCATTGCTGCTGATTGCGTGACTCTTACTGAAAGTGACACCTCCTGTATTTCCTCTAAATCCCTCCTGCTGCTCTTTTTTTTTTGTTTTTGTTTTTTGATGGAAATAATGTCTTGGTAACTATGAGGGTTCAATTTAAGTTTATGTGGTCTGGAAATATACAGGATTAACTCCCCAATTTTGTCAGCTCACATTATGTTATGTGCTTTGTTTTTTACTCTCACAAAGTCTATTGTTGTTTGAGTTTCTCTCATGTAACATGCAATTTTCCATTTTGAAGTGCAGTCAAATTCAGATGACAGCGTAACTTCTAATGCTGTCCAGACAAGTCAGGCTAGATGGAGTGCAGCGGTCATATGTGGGAGCCCATCTCTCCTCTACTGGATGTTTAGTGCTTTAGGCCATATTTGTATCTGTCGAATTTTCTGCGTGTGGATTCATAGGGAGAATGTTAGTTGGAATAATTTCAAACATTTGCTCAAAAGTTATAAACCATTTATAAACCAATCTACTCAAAAAGAGGGAGATGCCACGAGGAGGAGTTAAGCAGCATGTAGGTGGTTGAAAAGAGGTGATTGCACAAAGGCATTGCTCTGCTTTTAAACTGTCAGAGCGAGATTTGAAGACAATATGGGTCAAGGAATGACAATTTATTTAACTGGAGCAACCACAACACCACAGTCCTTATAACAAAGAAAACAGGCTAAACAATAAAGGCAGATAACAGATTTTGAAGCAGACATGAAAACTAATTAGAAAGGGGTTCTATGAGATCTGACAATGGCTTCCAGGAAAAGAAATCAAGGGAACAGGTTTGTTCAGGTGGGATACTGTACAGAGAGTTCTAGTATCTGATGTTTGGCTTTTCTAACATAAATTGATCCACATGTGGAGAGTATCATTGTTATTTTCAATGGAAACAGTACTCAGTGGCCTTTGAGACAATTCCATAGAAACTTCCTTCTCAGGTTCTTTTCAAAAGGTTTTATCTTTCTTTTAATACTTTAATACTTGATTTCTAGGACACCATATTGGGAGGAGGTAACCCTTGATTTCCAAACTCTATAGTTTGATTATAGTTTATAGTTTGACTCTATCAGAGTGCATATCTCACCTAAATTTAGAAGTACACTCTCCGTTCTGCTTGACATAGTCCTTCTCATGTTGAAATGGCATGTATGTTTAGTTGGCTTGAGAACCAGTGAGGTTAAAAAATAAATAAAAATAATGATGACATGTCAAACTTTTAAGATGGTTTCTCATCAAAAAAGGGCATCTAGCATGTGGAAAGTGTCAGCAGTGCTATCAGAAGACCGAAAAAGTTTCTTTCTCTGGAAGGGACCCTCTGGGAGAGGGAGACAGGCAGGAAAGAGGAGCTAAGCTAGTGTGACTCTCAGCCTCTAATGAGTGGCAGCCACTAAAGACCTGTGAACCTTCCCTCAGCTCTGAACCGAAGCCCAACTGTGGGATGAGAGCGCATCAGCTCAGTCGCTCTAAGGACTTCTACACATTTAATGCCCTGTCATCAGGACTAATCCTCTCTGCCCGGCACTGCTGTGGCACGGTGCCCGTGTGCAATATGCCTCTGCTCCTGGTGGGGTGCCATTGTTGGACGCACATGGTACTGGAGCAGCCCAGGGAGAGTCGTGGGCAGAGAGAACAGAATCTTCCGGTTACAGTCACGTCCGGCTTCAACGTCCAGGGAGAGGGTTCTGATTACGCAGGATGTGGAGAGGCTGAAAAAAAGGAGAGGTTTGGCTCACTAGGCCAGATATGACTGCATTTCCCCCACCAAATCAGTGACAATATGATAGCCCTCGTGAGAGTCAATGCACCTCCTGGAGAAAGCCATTTACAGATGAAATACTGATCAGAGCAATCTTCTGTTTTTGATTACAATGCATCGAAAGCCTCCCGGTGCACAATTGTCCTGAAGATAACAATAGAGAGGTTAAATTCACACAAAATGCTTGTTAGACACAAATTAGTCTCAGCATTCTTCATTTAGAATAGGGAGTTATCGTCTTGTGTTTGTGATGTGAATGTTGAATGATTTTCCATGCATTTGTAGAGCTGTGTGTTTATCTTTTTGTTACGTGGCTGTCTGACCTGTTTTCCCACCTCTTCTTTATGAAAACTAGCAATATAGGTGATTTGACTTTTAAGAAGTCAGCCACAATGAAGGGGGCGCAACAATGAAGGCAATGTCCTTCCTTTAAGATTCCTTTATCTCTGTCTCCCGTCTGAATCTTTCCCGACCCCACACTTGCCATCCCTCCTGTGGAATCTGCGTCACATCTATTCAATAACAGTTTCAGGTCATGGCTTCAATTATATCCACATCACTCTGCTGTACCCTTGAAAATATAAAGACTGAACAAATAATAAAAGAGCTGCATATGAACAAAAGGAAACCTCTCCATAACCTTTCTGTTACTCGTTTGTAGTAGTAATTTGTAATATGAGGCCGTGGTTCAGTTACTTGCTACAAGCTTGTTTTAGTGAAATTGCCTTGTCTGCTGATATATAATTAATTACTGATATTGAAATTCTGGCCAAGAACCCAATAATTAATTTCACGGTATGGCCGATAGCAAATAAATGCCCGATATTATAAATAAAATCACACATTTTAAATGGTACAAAGGAATTTAGATATTGTAATGTAGAGTATGAAAATGGATAAAGATTTATTTTTTAGATTGGTGAAAGACAGAGAAAACATAATAATAGAATTGTGGCCTCTGGAATATGGTTTTTATAATCTTTGGAAAAATAAGAGAAAGTAAGAAAGTAACTCCTTAGTCACTTTTAGTGACCATTCAAAAGCAGCTTCATTTGGATAGTTGGTTGCGAAGGGCTTGTAACTGTTGAGATTGAGATAAACGCTGTGCTAAGGCACAGGTATTATAGACGAATTTCTAGTTTGAATTGGTGGGAACGAGAGGTCAGTATTAAATGATCTGACTTGGCTGTCTAGATTTTCAGTATATAGCAGAATTAAATCACTGATATTGTTCATAAATAGCGTGCATTCCTATAATTAAAGTATATTTCTAAGCTCATATACATGTGGGGCTCCAAGTAGACAGTTGTTTGTTTGTGGTTAGAACTATCATAGAATAACACATTTTTCAGTAGCACAGTGAGGAGGGTGCTGCATCTTTTATGTGGCAGTCATATTGACTTCCAGTGTCATCAAATGTACACACTCATTTTTTTCCTCTTGCTCTTCTTGTTTTTCTCGCAGAAAGTAAATATTTTCTTTGTCAGTAGTGGCTGCCTCATAGTGCTCTTATTATGGATGCCAAAGTGTCTGACTAAAATCTAGCTTGGCAGAGATCTGTTCCAGAACTAGATGGCTAGCTTGCTAATGTATTGGCCTGTCTGTGCCTTTCAGAGCCCAGACTGCTTGTTTTATTTAGAGTGGTAACCTCCACTTCTTCTCCGCCTACTCCTTTCAGTGCCTTCTGTATTCCTGAGGGCCTCCCTATCCCCCACCCAGACAAGCCTGAGCTCATTAGAACATTTCCCTGGATTAAAGTCTTCCTTTATGGATTACAACCGTTAAGATGTTTGAACAGTTCTCGTCGCAGAGACACGTATTTAACTTTTAAATACTCGTTTGGCTGATTAGCGCAGTTTGGCGATTTTGGAAGCCCAATCGAACCCGTGTCTACCTGTGACTGAATTTTTGTCTTCTTTTGATGTTGTAAATGGGACGTTCCTCTCAACTGTGACTAATTAAAATTACCCCGTATGAATTGCAAGTGTTTACCGAGAAGTTCATTAGCCTCTCTGGGGCAATCAGTGGAAATTAAAGGTCATGTTTGCTTGTTTGTTTTTGGTGAGAGAAATGCTTTAACATTTTTATGAACAGGTGTCTAAAGCATGACTTGAATTTGAAATGCAGTGCTCATGGGCTTCTCTGGTTGAGCTGCTGATGTCTTCTTTAAGGTTAAGGTTCAAATGGCACCTCTTTCTTCTGGGGAGCACTATTTGCATAACTAGCTGCCTTTCATTTGCACACCAAAACAATTTCCTGGTATTTGTTGATTGATATGGATAGATATTAATTTATGTCTCTCTTTTTCCTGTTGAATATTTTATACTGTTAGGATTGCTGCCAGTATTTCATTTAGACCATTATGATTTTGAAAACCACTTTCCACTTGAATGAGACAGTTGATAAATTCTCCTACAAAATCATAATAATGGTTATATTCTGTAATGTGTGAAGACAGTTTTCATTATTAAAATCAGATAATTCCAAAAAACGTTGGTTGGTGTCAAGAATTTAGATCTGCACAATTCCGGGTTAATTGGGATAAAAACATTTTTTTTTTGTTTAAGTAGAGTTCACGATTCTAGATAGACTAAATGTAATTTACTAAAAATGTTTAGTGCTTAAGTCTATTTAAAAGGTCATAAATAGACAAAATGTAATTTACTAAAAATGTTTAGTGCTTAAGTCTATTTAAAAGGTCATAAAAACTTGTTTCATTACTGGATGAATTTCTTGAATGAATGATTCAATAAGAAAAACATTTTTTGATAGTGTCTTTTCGCAACCTACCGGTGAATAATGTGATTGGTACATTGTTTATTTACAAGTGCCTTTACCTTCAAAAGGTGTTTTATTATATTTTTATGGCTACCATAGACATCAGTGTTTATATCTGAACTGTAAAGGTGTACCCTAGTGCTTTTGTGATATTTTGAATTATTGTAACAAAAATAATGATACTATGTTTTATACCTATACATGACAACTGCTCTCTCTGGCTCAGCGCTAGTGCAGATCTGAATGGTCAGTGTAGATCTAAATGATCGTACTTATCAAAGTGTTTATAGATGTTTGCGTGGGTGTTAATGATTAATCGTGCAGATCTAGTAGAATTTGTAAAAAGCCCAAACAAACTTGAAAATACATTTATAAGAGCCAATATATGTTTGCGGCCTAATGCGTATTACTACTACTACAACAACTACTACTAATATGCTAATCTGTTACCACCTGAATTCTATATTCTATGTCATGTGCCACATTTCATGTTCATAGTCTCATGTTTCTACAAAAAAAATTCTAATGGCAGTTATAAGTATAAGTTGAATTTATGATTGCCAAGTCTGCCTGTACATTCAGCTCGCCATCATTCTGTTTCCGTAACCGTGTCGGCATGCAGTAGGAGGGCAGCTGTGTAGCCTGGGCCGAGCTGCCTTTGTCTGTAATGAGAACCTTCCTGTGGGTCATTCTGGGGTCTTGAATGCTACAAGGACTTTGCAGTTTTCTCCTGGCTCTGAGGCAGGGGTCTCCAGTACACTCTGATGACAGGGGTCCCTGCTCAAAATTGCCTGACCTCTATTGGTGCACATACAGGTCACTTCACCTCCTATGGGAACTTCTAAATTGAACCCAGCTTGCGCTTTCATTTTTTATTGCACTCCACCCCACCTCCTCCTTTCCTTTCTCTTTTCTCCTCTCCTCCCCTCTCATTCTTCTCATCTTCCATCTTTCTTCTCTCTTCCTCATGTGTTCAGTGAGGTGCAAAGTTATTCATGGGTGGAGAAATAGATTTCTCCCTTTTAGTTTTGAGCTGCCTGGCTTGGCCTTTTGCATGGTAAAGGACTTTGTAAAGGAAAAAGAATGCTGTTATAATGTGCTTATTTGCATGCTTGTTTCAGTGCATTGTTGTGCAGCTAATATTTACAAGAGTTTGAAAGAAAATGCCATTGTGTTCTCAGCTCTCTGGATCAAATGGCAGGGGAACTGAGGTGCACACACTGAAGCCTGATGTATTATTCCATTTCATGGAGTCTGCCAGCCTAGCGCTCATACCCCAGTAATCCATACCCCTGCCGCTCACCCCCACTTGAAATAAATAGGATTGGTATCTGTCTCCATGACTCTCAGAGATGCAGTGATTGATGGATCTTGTACAGGATTAATTATTGAAGCTAGTGGTTTCCTCTCACAGGCAAGACTACACAACACGACAAAAAGCTGCCTGGAAGATGGGCGTACACATAAAACCACCCTTCATTTATGAATACATTATCACTGGGCGGAGGGCCTAATGATTTATTGTTTAAAATTTAATGTATGATGTTATTTGGTTGCATTTATTTACTTCTCAGAGTTTAAAGGTTAAAGCAGAAGTGCTTATTTTTCCTCTTGATGCTCTTGCGAGCTTGTGTGTGAAGGACATAGACTGTTATTGTTGTTTTTTCCTCTTGACCTCATGGATCTGCAGTGCATCAAGTAGGGCTGCCCCCTAACAGTCGACTAAATTTTAGATGACTAAGATGAGGCTCAATCGACCAAAAATGTATTAGTTGGTTAGGAAAAACAAAGAAAAAAAAAACAACAACAAAAAAACCTTGTGGGGAAGTCACACAGTCCATGAGGACAAATCGTTAACGGCGTTAACGGGGATAGTTTACAGTATGTTAGGAAGGAAATCAAATGTTCGGCTATCATCCATCGACCTCAAATATGGCTTATCATTTTAAACATGTAAGTAGCTACTTTACATGACTGCTCGCTCAATGTGCGCTATTATTATTACACATATCCAAGAGTTCATCAAGTGTCGAAGCTAAAGTATTAGCGTGCTTACTGCATGACACTGAGGTGCCAGCGCGATCACTTGCATTTTTTCCTGATAACAGCTGAAACAACTTAATTACTTAACTTAATTTTTGGTCATACATACAGATAAGATAAGGTCATTCGAAACTGTTAGGGTTTTTATTTGTGTAAACCCACAATAACAAGAAAACATTGTGCCTTTGTAAAATGAAGAAAACAAACAGGTTGTACTTTCTGCCGTCTCGAAACTCAGCGTAAAGGCTACTTGCCTCAGGAGGGACATGACATGAGACATGAGTAATATATCTATAGAAAACTTGAAATGTCTACTTTTAAATGAACCAATTCAAATAAGAAATAAATAGTCTCTGCTTATGTAGGCTAATCAATCTGTTAAAAAAATGTGGAGAATACTGTGGAGAGATGAGGCAGCATTGTCAACTTCAACTTCCTTGAGCACGGAATAGACTATATTACGCCTATATTCATCGCTTATGGTTTCGTATTCTCCTCAATATATATTTAAGTAATTAAATTAATATAAATGTGTGAGTCGACTAGAAAAATAGTCGGGGGCAGTCCTAGTATCAAGGCTAACTCCGCTTTCTTAGTGTCCTAGTTTTTATGTCCATCAGGTTTGGTCATGTGCTTTATTTTGTCCTTATTTAGCTGTTTCCCAGGAAGCCCTTCACAACGACTTGAAGCATTACTATGAGAGTAACCATGCTCCAACAGTATGAAGAGATGAGGTGCCAACTGCAGAGGTGATTCACAGGGATTTCAATAGACTCCCCCATTCTGGCGCTTTTCGTTCAGATCAGTGGGAGGGAAGTTCTAGCTTAATCACTGGAAGGGCACATGAGCTCTTCTGCTTCACAGGATCCCTCCTCTTTTTGCCTTTCTTGTTATGTGCTGGGCTTTGATCTTTAAAGGTCCTTGAGAACGAAGAGCCAGCAGGCTGGGACTCTCTGCGTTTGGATTCCTGCCCATCCGTAGCTCCATCTAACGGACATCCCTGGACACAGCAGGCCTTCTTGTGTTTCGAGGCCTCTTTCCCTCTCCTTTTCCTGCCCTCTCTCTGCTCACACTTGCTTCAGCCCATAACTATCCTGATATTTTATTCTCCATTGCACTCATTTGTTTTGAACCATTGATACATGCATTTGCATTTATCTATCCTTTTTGTGTCGTCGCAGGCAATCATTTTTTACAAATTCGAAGCGAAATGCACTTCTCCCCTTTTGGCAAAATCCCTCTTCTAGAGTCGTGACAAGAGGTCGCATGCATTCATTGCATAAGTGTGAAGCATTACACAGGTTTTGCCGACCAAGAACCTGAACCTTGGCAGCACAGCAAGACTCCCTGGACTCGCTGCTAACTAGACATGTCATTAAAGTCTAAATTTAACGTTGTACTGATGTCACAATCTGCAGGGCTTTTGTAAAGGTAACATGATATTGGTCAGATCACATTATTCCTGTTTTGTATTAATGTTGGTGGATTGCAAAACAAAGATATTTCTCCTACTGTGAGGGGTATGAGAATGGAGAATCTTTTTACACTTCAGGTATGGGATCTCCTAATACATTTTCTCTCGCAAAACTCTAGATAGATATTTCAGAATCTTTACATTACAACATAGCAGCTTATGTCTGCAGAAATGTCTCTTCGGAAAGGTACTTAGATTATTGGGGTATGGAAGCCTTTGATCTATGGATTCATATATTATTAGACTTCATGTTACTCTGTGGACCACAATGGATGACACTGTGTGACCTTTACGGCTTCCAGCAATCCATTAAATCACAATATGAAAGGTCGCTCTTCATCGTTTTTATGCTCTTAAATGTTACTTCTGCCACATTGGTCAGAGCGTTGAAGCCCTGTGACAGGTGTCCTTCATGAAGGTCGGCACTTGAGTTTTTGTCCTACACTGCTAGATGTTGGCCAGTGTCCACCTTAGATCCATATGTCAGTAAATGCCAGGCTAAAAAGGCTGACTTGGCCATAATCATTAATACCACTGGTATGGGATGAAAGAGCATAGTGATTGCTACTTACTCTCACAGTACCTTCTCTAATTGTAGTCTGATTGCAGATGATCGAAGGTGCCAGACATCTTCACATACTCAGGAGGGAATCTTTGCATACTTAAAGGTACAGTTCACTCAAAAATGAAAGTAATTTCTCAAAGTTATTTTTAGTCCTCCACAGGTTGTTGCAAACTCATGGCTTTTTAAATTTTTTTTAGAGCACAAAGGCTTTTTTCTTTTCTTTTTTTTCCCCTGAAGAATATCCTGGCGAACTATTTAGAACTAAATTTGGTGAACTATTCCATGTGTTCTGAAGCCAATACACAATGGATTTGATACATTTAAAGGGATAGGTTACCTAAAAATGAAAACAATTATCAAAGTAATTTTTACTCATCCTCTTACGGTTTCAAACTTTTCACTAGTGTTGTCATAAGTACCAGTCGAGACTCTTATGATAGGCGGTTTTTTTTTTAACTTCCCTGTATGTTTTTGTGTGAGTGCTCTGTAAAGTGTCAAAGGTTTCTATTTACAACATGTTTTTGCAGCATTGAGCATTGTAGCCAATCAAAGACTTGTTTGTTGAGTGTGTGAACAACAATGGCTAATTAGAGGTGTTTAAGTTAGTCATAATCCGCTGAATATGCCAGAGTTTGCTCAGCGTAAGCACTGCATGCTCGTAAATCATTTCGTTATAACCAACATTAAAACCTAAATTTTAATGTCAACATAATGTAGCGTGTGCACAACGCGCATATACTTTACTTCTCTCTCTCATCTATACTGATCTCTCTCATCTATCACCTGTACCTGTAGAGAAATTGATGGCTGCGCAAATCACTAATTATTTGAATAATAGTTCTTTTGTTTTACATCCAATGCAATTTGGCTTCAGAGCAAACTATTCAACTGAGATGGCAAATTGCTATTTCACTGAGAAAGTTAAATTTCTATTAGATAAAGGAGGGGTTGTCGGGGCTGTGTTTCTTGATTTCAAAAAAGCCTTTGACACCGTAAACCACAGAATTCTGTTGTCTAAATTATCAAGTTTTAATTTCTCTCCACATACGTTGAGATGGATCGAATCATACTTGTCAGGTCGCACACAGTTTGTTAGTATACAGAATTATAAGTCAGCTCCTCAAAGTATATCCACTGGTGTTCCACAAGGATCTATTTTGGGTCCTTTACTTTTTACGTTGTATATCAATGATCTTCCATCTGTCTGCCCTAATTCTAACATTCAAATGTATGCAGATGACACTGTTATTTATATACACGGAAATAGTGCCTCACAAGTTGCAAACGAACTTACAGAATCCCTGGTTCATGTTACGGCATGGCTTGAACAATGCTGCTTACAGTTAAACATCTCTAAAACAGTGTGTATGTTTTTCACCAAAACTAAGAATTTAAGTATAGTGCCAGATGTATTTGTATCAGGGGAAAGATTACAAGTTGTATCTGAATTTAAGTACCTTGGTATTTTGATTGATTCCAAATTTTCATTTAAGGCACAGGTTAAAAAGGTCTGTAAGAAGGTCAGATTTAGTTTATCAAATTTTAGATTTATTCGTGATTATATGTCGTCTGAAGCCGCTTTGATGTATATGCATTCCATGATTATTTCTCATATTACCTACTGTTTAACTACTTGGTCACATGCTAATATTACTACTCTGAAACCACTAGAGTCTTTGTATAAACAGTCACTAAAAACTCTTGACAAGAAATCCGTTCGGTTTCATCACTGCTCAATATTAAAAAAATACAACTTGCTAAGCTGGGATAACTTAATTAAATATGTACATATCTGTTTACTGTTTAAGACTATACATAGCCTGTCTTCACCATTAAAACAGTTTGTGAACATTAGAACAACTGCTCACAGATCTACAAGGGGAGGGGAAAGAGGGGACTGTATTATCCCTCTCAAAAGAAGTACCTTTAGCCAGTCTGTGTTTTCGGTCAGAGCTGCAAGGGAATGGAACTCCGTCCCATCAACAATTAGACAATTGCATGCTTTTGGTTCTTTTCAGTCTCATCTTAAAAAATGGTTATTGACAAATCAGCACTGTCAACATTAGTATTGTATTCTTGATAATAGACTTATTTGTACCAATTGCTCTTGGCTTTGTCCCTCTCTTGTGTAGCAATCTTTCTCTTTCTCTCTCTCATGTTTTTTTGTTTGTTTTTGTTTTAGATAATATATGTTTATTTTATTTTATCTTGGTTTTTTTTTTTTTTTTTTTGTATATGTGTGATGCTCTGTCTCTGTTTTTAGGGTGAATGTGTAACATTCTGTCAAGGGTCTACGGATGAAAAATAGCCTCTTGGGCTAATTCTGGCACGTTTACACTTGTTTATTAATGTGCATTGACCCTGTAAATAAAAAATAAATAAATAAATAAATAAATCTATATCTTATGCAGAACACAAAATAAGATAGTTAATCTTATTTAACCAAATTATTTTTAAATAATAAATAAGATATTTAATCTTATTTTTTAAGCTTGACACCTCTAGCCCCATTCATTGTAACTGCATGGAAAAGAGCCAGTCCATTTAAAAAATTTTCTATTGTGTTACTTAGAAGAAAGAAATTCATACAATTTCAAGTTTGGAACAACATGATGATGAGTAAATATTGGCAATTTTCTATTTTAAACTAACCCTTTAATATATCAATCTTAATCATAAGAGCTAATGAAGGGCATTAAATCACCAGCTAAAATCGCTAGTGTTCCTTTTGGTTTATTCCAGTTTTTTTAAACCTGAGAATCTGTTTTGATGAATGAAGTAATTATTCAGATGGGGTAGCATGCCTCCATGCTTCTTAATCACCTTACATACAGATTTTCTAGATTAAATCTAATTAGACTATGAATGCTCCTTTCATTTGAATGAACTGAAAACACACAGCCCCCTTAGCCAGAGGTACACAATTGCAGCGTGTTAACATTTTTGTGTTTAGCAGCCCTGAACACAGGACCTTCTTCACATTTAAATGAATCCAGAAGTGACCCACTCAACCAGGAAATAGCTCTGATTTGTAAATGCTTAGCTTCTCACTTCCACCTCGGACCATGTGGTAGATGTGTATCTCAGAGAGAGAAAGAGGCAAAAAAAATTGCATTTTTGTCCTGTCTCTTGTCTGTCAGAGAAAATAAAGACTGCACGGCAGACTGTAGAATAGGTTTGGTAAGCTGGCGTTGCTGGGTCTCAGGGACAGTAGCAAGATTCACGATCACATGCTCTGGTGCCAAAGCCAGAAAGGTTGAGGTGTTGACGGGGTGTGTTCGGGTAGTTCATTAAAATGTACCCTCTCCTAACCCCTTTTCTCCTTGCAGACTGTCCTTTAGCAAAACCTTGAGGTTCCATTGAAATTCCGCCGAGCTTTCCTCTTTTGAAATATCTGTTGATGAGGTAATGCAGGGCTGCGATAGCTCTCTGCTCCCTCCGCTGCTGAACATTTCTCTAAGTCATGTTTACATAATTAGCGAGCTCTCAGAGAGCCTTGGCAATTTTTTAAAAATGAAAGGAGCTAGTTAGTAGTCCACTCGATGTGTCTCCCTCTCTGAGACCACTGTGCTGAAGATCTGCAGATATGCATACATTCAAAAAGCATGCTAACATGCAAAACCCAGCTCCTCTCTGTTTTATATATTTTATGCATTGAAACCAACGTTTATAGTCATTAACATGTGCCGTATGCTATGCTGTGGGATTAAGTATTTTGTGTTTTTGTATGCATGAGCATGTAGCTTACATAATGAACTCACAGTGTTTTTCCTAAAATAAATGACTGAGCCTTACTGTTAATAATTGTAAATTGATTTTTTAGTTATCAAGCCTGTCCAGCGTTCCTCTGTGCAGCTATCAGCCTCTGAAATGCTATTGTTTCATTTACAGCTTCTCTTACAGTAATTAGATATTTCAAATTTATGAAGAAACATAATTAGTGGCCATTCAGGGAGATGTGTGTATTAAAGTTATTTTTGACAAAATGTGATTAATCATTTTAGTAGGGTCCATATACTGTAAGATTGGCAACAGACAGTTTGATACTGTTGAGTCTCACTTTACCCCGTTTGACCTTATCGCTGAATCTAAATTATGTAACCAACTTCAAAAGCTGTGAGCCTGTGACACTGTTATATTAGCCTAGAATAGGCTGAAGTGAATGGCTTTTTCTGTTCACACTTTTGTCACATTTTAATTTGTACAGCACACAGTTACAATAAAGATTGCTCATTTTTTAGAGTTCAGATTTTGCCTGCTTAGAAGAACTTTCTCACCAAACATTGAAAAAAAAAAAAACACTCTTTAATTACAAATGTGATGAGGGCTGTAAATCTCTCTCCCTCTCCTTTTGGTGTTGTCTTGAGAGATGAATCAGCTAAAGCGCGCCGGCATCCACACACAAATCTTCATTAGATGTGGTTGATAAACCATTAATCCATTCTTTCACTCTCTTTTATTTCTGTGGCGCTTTTTTGGTTTACTCACATTCTGAATTTGAAACAAAAGAGACCACAAACAATATTTAAGACAGACACCATATTTCATTTAACACAGATGAAAGTAAGATTGTAAGGGATAGGTCTTTTTAATGGGTTGCCCTGTTGTGTACCTGGGTTTTGCTCATTTGTTGGCTAAATACTGAAAATAATTGTTTCCATAAAACATGGGCTGTGACAAAATTAGATGTGCTAAAAGACTCTAAAGGGACTGTTAAAAATCAGTCATCATTTATGTCATTTTAAGATTCTATGACTTTCGTCTTTGAAACAGAGAAGTTAAAATTGTCCATACTTACCTGTACACGACACTTGCATCAGAATACAATAGTTTTGTATGGTGCACAGATATAAATTTAATTCTGTTAGTGTTATAATCCATTACGATCGATCACGTGAATCAAAGTCAGACACGACATTTAGGCCACATTCACACTCAATTCCAATTTATTAATCAGATCCAATGTTTTTTTGAATAGCTGTTGACATTTTTGTTTTAAATGTGCCCAAAATGTGCCCTCATGCGCAAAAGAATGATAAAAAGAACATGGAGGACATTAAAGTAAGTGATTACGTGTTTATTTATAATTTATAATTATTTAGTTTATTATTTATAATAAACACGTGTGATCTGCTGAGGCCAGCAAATTTTTCAGAATTGATGATGATGATAAATGTTGCTCTAGAGTGACGTAAAATTCGTAAAACCTCCACAGCCTGGACCCTCATTTTAATCATATGAAAAAGAGTGGCCAGTACACTCTTCAAAATTTGTCAATGATGAACTGTTGAGCTATTTTGGTTAGTTTAAGCATTTACAGACAAAAATTCTTGATCATACATTTTTTGATCTCTAGTGACTACTTTGATCTCTAGTGTTCATGTGGATCTGTCGCTACTCTAGTTTGTATTCACTGAAATTGTAGTAATGATCAGCTTTCCAAAAATGTGAGATTTAAATGGAGAGTAATGAATGCTATATTTGATAAACAGTATGCAACTTGGATCACAGAAGTCTGTAATTTGCACTGTTTGTAGATCCTTGATTCACTCTGTATCTGCACTTCTTGCATAAGGGTCAGTGTCTCATTTGTCCCGCTGATTGCTTGTTACGTTTTCTCTGACTCGCATGAATAATGTAAAATGCGACCATTTTCTGCCCCAGAACCAGTTTGTGCTGCAAGTTTATTTTCCTGTCAAGTGGCTGGAAATATTCCTCCCTCTGTTTGCAGCTCGAGCAGTTTGTGAATTTGATTAACCAAATTGCAGAAATTTCTCACACATTTCCAGAAAATTGTCACAGATAGAGACACTGGGAGATGAAAACCGCCTGTGTGTGACCTTGCGAGAGGCAATCAATGGCCTTTATCTTGCCCGGCGCATTATAAATCCTACCACCGGTGTGGTCAACAGGTCCTTGTAATATATTGACCTGCGGTGCAGCAATTTATCAGTTTGTCTCTGAGGTTAAATAATTTAGTTTTTCAGCTCAGGCCTTACTTTCTCTTTGTTCCTCTTCATTCCCGGAGTTCCTCTCACCAAAGCTAGCCATGAGTTTTGGCTGATTCTGATGGATTGAAGTTTTAGATGTGGCATGAATAACAGAACCCCTTCTCTAATCATAGATCTCATCTGGAGAGGAAACAAGCAATGCTGCCTTTGTGTTTACCTCTGTAAATTCTGCTCTTCCTGTGCTGTTGTCTGTGGACGTGGGCCCTGGAGTTATAACTTCTTGAATCAACACAAGAGATCAGAGTGTGCATAGTTGGCAGAAGAAATTGCTTTCATTTACTGCAGCAAACTATAGATTTTTTTTTCTTTTGTTCTGGCTCTCCTAGAGTTAAAACTAGCACCTGAAGGCTCCCTTCTGCTTTTTAAATTGGAGTAATTGAATGTAAAAAATACCGTGGTGATTCTGTTCTGTTTTTTTTTTGACAGGTGTTGATTTATTGTTAGAGTATGTATAATTATAAACAAGAGCCTGTGGCCTTCACGTGAGACATGTGAGAGTTTATGGAAGGTGAGATGCGCTTGACATGCTTAGGAAAGAAATCCCCACTGTTTTCCCTCAATGCCAGCTCCTACTTTAAATCAGTACTTGCTTGGGAGCAGACGTAAGCCCAAAAATCAGAGATGCTCTTTACGAGTGTTATGTCCCTTATTCCTGTTCATCTCTTTCATTATCACTTCTTGAGCAGGACGGTAGCAGCCAATACTTCTTCAAGCAAGATATATGCAGCAGGGAATTAACAGGAGATTGATGTAGTAGATACCAAATACCCGACATGAGAGGATTGAGTGGGCTTGAATAAGAAATACACGGTGAGGACGTGCCAAGGTCTGTGCTAAACCTTGAGCCAAAATTCCCCTCAACTAAACTATGCTCCCTGATATGAAAGACAGAATTGTTTTGATATTCTGCTCAAAGCCGGCTATCTCCAAACTCCAAAGGAACACCTGGAAATATGCAGGAGAAATATGAGCATGCACAAAAGAGCATTGTAATGCAAAATGTATCGTAAGTACTGTTTAGATGTTTATATAAATATCTCCCTGTGGCATTTAGTGGTTAATTAATTTGTTGTTTGTCCATCTCCTCATTTTGCATTCTAAAGCACTAAAGCCTAATTTGAAGTCTGTTCTGGATCTTTGTGTACTCGTCATTTAATATTTCTTTCATTTAATATTTTAAAAATGTTTTTTTTAATCAGAAGCAACATATATAAGAAACAAATGTATTTATACAGACATAATGTAATTTGTTTTAATAATGGTGCTTTTTGCCTTTATAGTTTTGTAGGACTGTAGAGAGCAGACAAGAAAATAGGGTTGAGAGAGGGAGCGTTGTTGGAAAATGACCTTTTTTTTGTTCACAGTAATTTCTTATTTCAGTTATTTAATTGACAGTAATGAGTAATGATTCTATAAAGACTTTCATTTTGTTGACCTTTGTAATTGTGTACCGGGACTTCACAGTGAAACCGAGCCAAGAGGACCACGGTGCTAGTTTCTTCACAACCTGTTAACACATCATGCTTTCCCGCTGCCTGTTTGACAGGGTGACTTTTTGAATGACGGAGCCAAGCGGCCAATACTGTGTAGATGAGAACTAGCTCACAGAAGAGGCAGAACTCCATACCTCTGTAAATGGCACCATCACACACACCCGGTGCTGCTAAAAGCCGGAGTAATTGCTGCACTTTTTTCACACGTTCCCGTCAAGGCCAAAGGGTCTGGCAGAGCCTGTAGATTAGTCTGTGCAACACATAGGCACAAATGATGTGTGAACTGATGTTTGATTGGGTGGATGGAGAGAGGTGTTATTGTCGGAGGTGCTTATCAACACATTTACTGCGTGGTCTCTGACTCTCTCTGTAAATATTAGTGCTTTTTAATAGCTGGCCTCTGACTCCAGTGAAGCGTACGTTGTTATTAATCCTGCGAATAAGCTTAATGTCTCCGTAATTAGAGGAAGGTAAAATACGCTAATGCAACAAGTGAATGCTTTTTAGGTTATATGAAAGAACGCACGCTTATGAATGGTGGGCTGTCGAACCACAGGATATTATGTCTGGAAAAAAGTCCTGCATTATTGTTTGAAATTTCTCTCCACTTACATACAAGTGCTGCACTTCAGACTAGAGAAATTGTCCTTAGGGTTTCCTGTTACAAATGTTGTTGCTTGAAACATAGCTTTCAAAGGCATTTGCTTGTTTGTTGACAAACAACGGTCTCGGAAAAACAGCTCCCCCAGGCACTACGGCAGCAAACCTCTGATTTAAACCGCAAATATCCCTTTTCAGCTGTTAAGAATGATAATCTGTTATATAGGGAGGGGATGTGAATTTGAGCTCCGTGTCCTCCCTGAGTCAGTCAGGCGTGTTATCTGATGTGGATGCTCACCGATAGACTGGAAACTTGGCTGTTCGTGTGAACCCCCCTCACAGGGTGGACTACCATGTAAATAATAGATACCCTTGGGTGTGAATCACACATGAGATAACCTTCAAGACAGTCATGGATCAGCAGTTTCACATTAGTTGATAGGATTAAGGAAAAAATATCTACAGGAGTCTCTTAATAGAAAAGACAATTGAGAGAAGAATTGAGAGGTGTATTTGAAGCGAAACAGTAATGACGAGCTGGGCTGGTGATATTTCAGTTTTGGATCATATGACTTGTTCTCCCACATAATTTGCTGATAACTTTACATTTTTTCATTTTATAACTAAATTTGTCCTGCATGAGACCTAGCATATGGTATTATATACATAAGAGTGGGATTGCTGCTATCCTCCCATTCATCCAGCGGCCTGTACTCCAAATAAGCTGTTTCTTTGTCCTCTGAAAACTGGACCCTTGCTGTGTCGCACAACTATCCATCTCCATTTTCCCTTTCTGTTTGCTAGATAAGCACAACAGATGCTTTAGAGTTTTGATGGCAACATCACAGCACTTGTTTTTGACTGAATCACTATGACAGAAAGAACACTACTCCCTTAAGTTATTTCTGAAAGCCCATCTTTGAAATAGTATACATTTTTGCTGGAGTTCACAGAAGTCACCCCCAAACTGCACTAGTATGTAAGTTTATGGCATAACAATTGTGTTGTACAAAAAGTGTAGCTAAAACTTTACATATATATTTGTGGTTTTAAACCAGGCCCACACTTATTCAGATTGCTCATAATTTTGCAGAAAGTTGTTATAAATTGTTACAGCAAACCTTTGCAAAGTCTTCCTCCACTTGTGTGTTTATTAAATATTTTGGTTAATATGAAAATGGTTTCAGCTACCAATTAGATTGTAATGCTATCGTATCTGTTGAATCCCTTTTATCTTGTTTAATCCACAGAATTTACATGATTTTCCCCAAATTCAACACACAGTGTGAAAAGACTACAGATACTTTCTGGGCCTTGTTTTAACACACTGAAGTCAGTGGTGTAGGTTTGTCAAACTGTATGGAAGTAAAATAATGGCAAATGTTTTTGAAACAAAAAATCCATATGAAAAAATAGGCATTGCATTAAACATGCTTGCATTTTTTGGTCTGAAATTCAACATGGTTGAATATTTGAGCTGTCAATATTTCAATTCAGAACATTTCAAAACACATTGTCATTATTAAAAATTCAATAATCAATATTCAAATTCAAGATTATTCAAGATTACCAAACATTCTCTTCATCAAGCATGTAGTGTAATTCAATAGGGTTTTTTTTTATTTCAAAAACATTTGCCTTTATTTTACTTCCATTTTGTCAAATCCTAACATTGGACTAGTGTTGATTTCATTGTTACTTATAATTATAATCTGATGTTGATACAGTTCATATTATTTCTTGAATGTTCTGAAGGTTTAAAGTGACCTGTTGTAAAATAGTACGTTTAGTTAAGGGTTATTTACTGAAGCATAAATCTCTCTGTGCCCCATAAAAAAGACAAATCTGAATAAAATGCCCATGTTGCGAGCAATGGGAGAAGTGATTGCAGCAGACGAATGATTACAATGAACACGAAAGTCTTGCTCTCATTACTCAGCCATATATGAGATATACTCAGGGCGGCATTAACGTGACTTTGGAAGAGGAATTAGAGAGTAATAATTCATAAAACTGTGCAATTAGTACAAGCAGCTGTAACACTGTGACCCCCATTCATCAACACAATTGGTCTTGCGTATTTAAATTGTGAAGCAAATTTATTTAAAATTAATATTGGTTATACAGTAAAGCCTGACGGCTAGATTTCAGAACATAGCTCAGAGAACATGCATGATGACGAGGACCACAGAGCTTTTTTGGTCTCCTGATGTAGAGTTCATCCATGTGAGGTTTCTTTGCTCCCGGACTCCTCTGAAGGACACGGAGACCACAGGCGGTTCCCCGCTCAGGAGCAGAGAGGCTAATCCAGGGTCTGTAGCAGCTTTATTAAAAGAAGTGTAATTAGCCACCAAGGAAGGTGGGCTAAAGGAGAGACCTGCAATAATTGAAGTCTGTAGAGATGTTGTATGTGCAACCTGATGTCCTGTTGTCTTGTATAGCATTAGCTCATAAGGTCACCCAACCTGGAGGGCAGAGCTGCAAAAGGCTCAAGTGTAGTTTAAAAGTTCCTCCCCTGACAGTAACAAACCAATCCTCTGATTCTGAGGCAAAAGAGCATTCTGAATATTTCGGGAGTGTTATATGTTGTGTATATATGCACAGCAGTTTGTAGTGTTTCTATATGAAGAGTTCAGATGCAAAAGCCTCTAAATGCCATTTGAAATTTTCTTCTTTAATGATGATTTTTATCAAACTTGTTTATTTAAGTTCAGTAATTTGACTTAAATAACAATTAATAGGTAACTATCATTGCAATTTAAGTGAAATCACTGAACTTAAATATACAAGCTTGATAAAAATGATCATTCTAGAAGAAAATTTCAAATAGCACTTAGAGGCATTTGCATCTGAACTCTTCATATAGACTCAAATGCTCTTTAAAGCAAAAACATACAGACTGTGAGTTCTTGTTTTTAATGTTAGTAATATTGTCAAGTCAAGTATATTTATATTGCACTTTTCACAATATAGATTGCATCCAATCAGCTTTACAGTATCAATCAAAACATAATAATAATGTTCGTTTCTTAGTGGAAAAACATCCACGTTTGGTAGAGCTGATCAATGGTATTACTGATTGGTTAATTCATTTGAATATGCTCAACTGAGCAAAGGCAACAGTGGCAAGGAACCGAAAACTCCATCTAGTGTACTAATGGTGTCCTAAAACTCCATCAGATGACCCAATGGAGAAAAAAAAAAGAACATTGGAAGAACCCAGGCTCAGTCGGGGGCCAGTTCTCCTCTGGCGTTTATATACTAGAGGCTGGATTTACAGTAATTGTAAGGTAAAAATGTATATGAATGCGTTTTGAACTAGCTGTAGTTTGTTTATTAAGCGTGCAGGGCAACCACCCAGTAGAGCATTACAATAATCTAGCCTTGATGTCATGAACGGATGAACTAATTGTTCTGCATTTGTCAATGAGAGCATATGACGTAATTTAGAAATAGTGTCATTTTCGATGTGTCAACGATTTAATATACTGCAAATAGCCTACTAGTTTTTTATGTTTATTTATTATTCATTTAGGCGAACAATGCTACCAAGTGCTGCGCAGCTAATTAATCTTTTTTTTAACGTTTTTTCCCACATCGACCAAGATTTTCTTTGGTTGATTACAGCCCTACATATTAGAATGATTTCTGAAGGATCATGTGACACTGAAGACTGGAGTAATGATGCTGAAAATTCAGCTTTGCATCACAACAATAAATTACTTTTTAAAATATATTCACAATATTTCACTATTGTACAGTAATATTTTACTTTTTTTTATTTCTAATCAAATAAAGGCATTCTTAGTAAGCATAATAACTACTTTTAAAAATGTTAAAAAACATACTAATGCCAAACCTTTGAACGGCGCTGTGTACACACACACACACACACACACACACACAAAACTTTTTTTTCTGTTCTGTAGTGACAAAAAAAGGCATCAGATGTTTTTTTCCCCAAGACCTCTTTTTTTATTCTCTCAGCAGGCTTTTTGTGGGAAATACCCAGAGTGCCACTAAATTCAGAAATGAAGACTCTGAGCTATGAAACAAAGGCCTGATTTGCCTTAATCATCATTTGCTCTGGAATGGAAAATCAATGGCCTTTGATGAGAGTGTTTTGCACTGTGACAATGTGAAATGTGAGATTGGATGTTTAAAACGGCTCCTGTCTTTGTTGTTTTCGAACTCCATTCTTTTAATGTGTGGGAAGTGTTCCATCTATTATGGAGCGCTTGTCTGTCAAGGAAATTAGTTTCCTGGAACTTTGAACAGAGGAGAAAAAAAAAACCTAGAAAGATTTTTTTTTTCATTCTTTGTTGGAATTGAGCTTAACTCAGGAAGCTTGGCTTATGTAACAGATGGGATAAATGTGTCACTCACTGTCAGTGACAGTCCTCTAAAGTAACACTTGATTAAACCTACTCTGCCAGTCTGGAGCCCAAATATAGACAAACTGCTCTGCATGTTCTTATCTAGGCTTACATTTTAAGAAGCATTGATATGTTGGTGTGACTTATTTAAATAAAAAAAAAGTAATAGCTTGACTGTTATTTTGATTTTAAAAATCTCTTTAAAAAATCTTTATATCTGAATATATATTTATCAGAATATTGACTATTTGTGTATATTGACCATTTGACCATGAAGAGTACATTAATTTCTATATTAATGTTTCTGTAAGGCTTCCCATGGTCATTGAAAAAAGGGAAAATGTCAAGGAATTTTAAAGTTGTGATGTCCAGGTTTGGAAACATCATGGAACATTTATGAATTTTATTAGTGAATATACATTTTCCGGGTATGCTATAAAATATTTCACTGTTTAGGGAAAGGGACCATGTGCTACATTCAAATTTCAGGACATTTCTTGGCTACTGACATTTGTATGATTAAAGTGTAACAGTTCATATTTATAAACTCTAAGAATTAGTACCTGACATTCAATTGGAAATATGCCCCAGCTATTATTGAATATACACATCCAGTAATCAGGAATGACAATTGTGAATGGTCAGTGGTGGGAACTCTGTTTTTTAACTACATTTGTCATTTAATCTTGATGCAATCTCTTGCTGGCATGTGAATATGAATTGAAGAAAAAAAAGAACAAAAAATACCCAATGTGATTAATTTAGTGATTTCATTATGGTGATTTTATAACATGTATGTTTAAAGTCTTTTAGATGTATGACTGTTGCTTTTAGTAGCTAGGCAGCCTGATGTGAGGTAAATGAATCTAATCTCTATTTGTCTCCTGTATTTGATACACATAGTCTGTAGTTTGTTCTAATGATGCCCAACCTGATGGTACTCCTTCCACTTAAATGTACAGTGGTTCACGGACAGTTGGAGGTCCTTCTCCAAGATGAAGTCGAGAATTGCTTTTTTTTTGCTTTTTTCACTCACCTTCTCTATTCTCACTGTTTGGATAAAAGATTAGAGATGAATTAGTAACGGTTTTATTATGGCTGTTCAACTCCTCCAACGAATAGAACTTCAGATTTCTCAAGGTCAGTTGGGCCATATTTTTATTTATTCTTGGTATTATCAAGGTACAAACAAACAATGAATTAAAAGTAAATTTGTGTCTCTCTCTCCTTCCCCAGACATTACATGCCCTTGTCCTCTGCTTGTTGATGCCGCTTTATTTATTTATATATTTTGGAGTATAAAAGTGTAATTTTGAGAGAATTGCATATAATAACCCCATATGATGGCGAGAAGAATTTTGTCAGTTGCAGTTCTTGAGAGTGAAGCAGTGGCTTATCTCTGAGGGGAATGGGCCCATCAATCACAGCACAATGATTTTTCTTTCATTTTTACCTGTAATGGCCCTGTTTCCTCCACTGCCTCCTGGATAGCATTTAGTGATGGAACACTTAAGTGCAATAGACCCAACACAGTGTACGCAGACGGGGTGGCTAGATTGAAAAGTTACATTGAAGCCCGGTCACCTCAGACCACATCTTTTGCTCTTAAATGTTAACACGCATACACACATTTATCTTGTCTTGGTTCAGGAGTGAGGCGATATAGAAGACAATAAAGTGGGAATGAATATTTAACATTACTAAGCTCTTGAAGAGGATGGGTAACTCTGAACTCAGAGATACATATGATATGATTGAGATAATGTACATAATTATGAAGGGTGTTGAAAAGTGTTAACTGTAGGAGCTCTTGTGTGTTGATTTACAAGGCAGTCTTTTTTGTGACACTCTGCCAATTTCAAAATACAGTTAGCTGCCAACCTAGACAGCAGTTTTGGGCATTAGGTGTTCAGATGTTCAAAAGTGCCTTTGATTGCCCAAAATGTTGTTAGGTTGCTGTTCTCTACATTATAGTGTGAAACACAGCCATGTTGTCAAGTTCTCCACATTTGATAGTAATACAATACGCCATATGTTACAGTTTAACCACTATGAAGGTTGTGGTTTTGACTGATTTTAAAACCAATGTTTAAAGATGAAATGTTTTAATCCCAATAAAATATATTCTGCCATTTAGACTGTTTTGATCCTACAGCCCACCTCAAATTCAGAATAACATCACAGACTGAAAACCTGAAAAGTATGTTCTTACCTTACTTTGACCCTTTTCCTTGGAAAAAACTTAACTTAACTTGAAAGGTACAAAAAAAATCTAAAATTTAAATTTTGTTAATAGTGGCATATTTAATTCCACTAAAGTGATGTATTGAGGCTATATTTGAAATACAGCAGTATTTGAGGGTTCATTGTAAGGCTGTATATAATTTTACATTGATGGATACTCTGGCTCTCTGAGGCTGTTCTCCAGTGCTGAAGTGCTCACAGTGTGTGGCTCCAGAATGAAAGAAAGTGCGAACGGCTGATGTGTGCAGGGCAGGTGCATGCCATAAATGACAGCTCATACCACGGGCACTCATACTGTGCAGAAATGCCCTGCTCCATCTGGACGGTACACAAACACGCACACAAGCAATCGCTCACTTATACATGTGCCCATGCAAATATTGCACATAAATAAGAGCTGCCCACTCGTGCCATCATCACACAAAACAGGTTAACTAAATTACAATGAATGTGGACTGAAGCTTTCAAGCTTGAAAAAGGCACAACTAACATGATAAAAGTGTTCTATACAACTTTTATACTACAAACCATAGCTTACCGAAATTGTGACCATCACGCTCCACAGCGCCACCCAGTGCATTAATCATAACTGCGAGTTAGTGCTTGGGATTTATCATGGATTGCATTAACGGCCAACAAAGCAACATAGTAAAATTTGAATAGTATTTTATTTTTTGAATAATAATTACATACTAATATTCGAAAATTCGAATGTTCGTTCACATCCCTATTGTATAAACCAATTTTATTCTTCTTCTATTACTTGTAAAAGAGCGAGTTTACTTTTGCATCTACTGAATTGCTAACGTACAGATTTGACATGAGGGTGAAAAAATGACAATAATTTCATTTTTGTGTGAACTATTCTTTTAAAACGATTTTGTTAGGCTCTTATCTGGGATAGCTTGTGTATTTTTCAGGACTGATTGCTCTGTGTGTTCTGTGGATGTTCTGTCTGTTGACATTAGACAGCGCACCGGATGGTGGAATGTATATTTGTATCAGCAGAGGAAATATTGGTTTGTGTTTATACATCTTGTAGCATCTTATATTTTGGCATCTGTACACTGATACAGTCTCTTTTTTTCCTTTTTACACATGACAAGGCAAGCACTTGCAATTTGCTGTATTTAATGCAGTTTTCAGACATATTGTCTAGGGAGAGAATAGTGGAAGTGCTGTTTTGTCAAAGTTAGTCCTTGGCTGTTTATACCTCTCTCTAAATGTTACATATGATTCAGTGAGAGCAGGATTTGCCAGTCAGCTGTGCCCTAAAGGCACATGGAAGGTTAAGGTGTGCCTGTTAAATTTACTGTTTGCATGGGGTAGGATATAGAAAATTCTTGTTTATTCATTCCCTTTTGCTTCCTTTGTAAATCTTAACACGTCTTGTAGTCAACTCATTTAATTTATTTCCTTGACATGATGAATAATGATTATTATTTTGAGGCTTTCAAGTTGACTTTGGTCTCAGAGTCATTAGCGTGGTAAGAGGGAAGTTGACAGTTTTTTACTCTGAGGTTGTGGTTTCAAGACAGATGCAAATTGGTGTATTTGAAGGATGTGAAGGGATTTTAAATGTGCATGTTTTCTCATACGTGTCTGACTGATTTTGTGTTGTGATTTGGTCAGTGCTCTACCTAAAAGATAGTAACGCATGACTGTACAGACATCTTATGGAACGAGGCAAACAACTCTACTCTATCACTCAAGCTGTACCTAGAGAACAGGAGGATATCATTAGATTTGTTCATACTGCAAGTCACGATTGGCTTTTTAAATCCAGTCTTTAGGACTGACTATTCCACACTGTCATTTTGCAAAATGATGAAATCTGATCCAATTGTTTAGATAATATAGTCAATATTCAATGTATTTGTAATACTAATGTAAGTGTCAGAATGGTGCCAAGACACTTTCTTACACAGCAACGGAGAGTAGTTGTCATTGTGGAAAGAGAGTTTAAGAAAATGGAAATTTTGCCTCTGCTCATGTCTACTATGATATCTTGCCGCCGTTGTGAGAGGCGTTTTACGCATTCATGCATACTGTGTTCAGAACTGCTGACTCCTTCAGTCACTCAACTATTCACTACATGGTAAACTTAGATAGCTCATGAGAAAAGAGTGAACAGGAGACAGGAAAAAAGTCTCACGAGATCATAAGCCAAATCATATGTACTGTCTAGGTTGCATGATTTTGTGTCCAAATAGAATTAGATAAAGTCTATAGAACAAGCATGATGGACTTCTCTCTGGCCACAGGGTCACCCATGGAGATCAGGCTCAGTGGTTTGTATTCGAGAGCTGTAGTGAAGGGACAAATTAAGCATGGTTACTTGGCATGGTTTTAAGGTATTCTGGTCACCTGGAGAGTCTGTTATACCCCACAACAGTGAAAAAGTTCTCTAAAAAAGTGTGCGAGTGCAAACTGTATTTTCTGATTGATAAGCAGACAGAGGGAGGCTGGATGGCATGAAGACCTTGTGGCTGGGGGCAGAGTTGCTGTGTCATTACCACCTCCATTATGATCCCAGCTTTAATGCTGGGATTGGGCTGGTAACAGCCTCATCTCTTGCCCTGATCTGATTCTGAGACACCTGCCGTTCTGGGTCAACAAGCAGAGATTTTAGTTCTCATGCTACCATGGCAACTTTTTATTCCCTTTCAGATCTCACTGATGCAATTTTGGATGTCTGAATATTGTTCCTGGTAGATGAGATGGAATCAACTAAATTATTGGATTAATGGTTTCAGGGAGGCTATTGTAGTCTGATATTGGCTCTAGCTAATGCAGGATCACATGGTTCATTAACACCACAAAGCAATTATAAGAACTGTGTAACACTGGTTGTAAATGACCAAGCAGAAAACAATTGTATCCACTTGTTTGAGGTCTGATTTTTTTTTTTTTTTGGTTTAATTTGTTTGGGACCAATAACAAATGTGTGTTTGTGTGTTTTAAAAATTATTTTCTAAGGGGCATGATCAATAGTTGGAATGAGGTGTTGTATCTGTCAGATTTGGACATCTGTGGATGCAGGCTTTCATGAGAAAAACACTCTAATTTTGTCCCTGCTAATGTCCAGCTAAAGCCAATTTCAATCGTTGCAGCATCTCATTTATTTTCATTCCTGTTCAGATGTCCTCCTACAATAGAAATGCAAATTGCAGAGAGAAATTCCAGCCTTCTCTTGGAGAGACATAATAGAGGCATCACAAAATTTCTGATGGAACAATTGTCCATTTTATACCTTTAATAGAAATGCATCCATACTACTGATAGACAAGCCCTGACAAGAGACAAATTCTAATAATTGCATTTTTTTTTTTTGAAAGAGGCAAAACAATGAACAAACAACTGAAGCCAAGTCTGGGTGTTTGAAGGGACAACTGAAGCCAAGTCTGGGCTTTTATTGAACAACACCGATCTTAGTGAAACCAATTGGCAAAGCATTCCCTGCTAAGCAGTGCATTTAGCTCCAAATATAGTGATGTATCCTGGGTATTTAAGGCTTGCATTGGTAAGAGACACTGTGCATTAACTCTTATCCATGTTCTGTGATGAGACCCTCTGTGCAGACATTGTTCATCTTCTTGTGCTATGCTTGTATTCCCTCTTTGGGCTGTTTGCATGGGGGCAAAAACAATATAAATTACGCTGCATCTGAAGGATGGTGCACTCCACACAAGGACTGTGATAGGGTATTGATTCTCACTACATTGCTAAAATTGCCTGTCTGCCTCCTAGCTCCAAACACACATGTGACAGCTCCAATATAGGCTAGGAACTATGCTCAGTACAGGGCCCTTACTGGGGTCCCCACCATCCCTGAGGCTGCATTGGGCTATCAAAGCATCTAGGAGAAAGTGGAACTAACTTGGATCTGGATAATCTTTCCTTATCCTCATGTAAAAGAGGAATATATTAATAATAATCATTTATTGTTATTATTAATAATATTTTTTCATTGAAAATTGATGGGAACAAAATTAGTGCAACAATATGTGGAACTTTCTTTAAATGATGCAGATGGAAGGAGAATAGAGTTTTTGCTGGTGCTTGTGCTGACAAAAGACTCTATTTTAAGAATGTTAAATTATCAAGGACACCAAAACTAAATAGATTTTATGCATAAATGGCCCTTTCTGTACTTATTTAATAATTAATAATGCGGCCTTCTGGTTGACGCTCTTTAACTTTTTTACCAGAACCCACACAAGTGTCATGCAAACATTTCAGTTGTTTAAGAAGAATATGAATTCTCCTGCCTTCTTCTGACATATAATAATGAAAATCCTCCTCCAAATACTTCCATTTGATAATGGGCTTGCATGTCAAAAGCTGAGCTTCACGATGCAGATCTGATACCTTTCTGTGACCTTTCCAAAGATGGCTGGATGGAAGCTCATCTAGTCATCTCCACAGGCACATCCAGATTGTGTCATTGTAACCCTCTGGGGTCTAAGGTGTTTTTGGGGTCTTGAGATGTTTTGACATGCCCTGACATTTGTGCTTTTTTTTTCTCAGTTGCTTATAAACATATATAACGGCAAAGGTGAAATTACACACTATTTAGCACAAACAGGGTGTATGTATGTAAATATATTTGTTTTTGAGGGAATATTGTTTATACTGGTTATTGAAAAAACTAAAAATTAAAGTTTCTGAAATCACACTAAATATCTGTCCACAAGACTTTTGACTAAACTTTTGGATGTTGTCGCCTAGAGTTTTTGCTTCAAAATGATCTGAAAATCATCATACGCTATATTTAGCTGAAAGGAAAAAGACTGACATCTCTCTTTTTTATACGGATTACATAAACTGAGAATATTTTTTTTTTACATAAATTATTTCATTTAGAAGAAGAGAATATAAGCTTCATAATGAAAAATCTTCTGTGCCTGTGTGACAAGTATTTACTTAGTTACAGTTCATTTTCGGACGCGTTTCAGAATGAACTTCACTGATAGAGAGAAGGCAAAATTTAATGTTTAAAAATCATGTTTATTTTTCTTTATTTGACAAAAAGCAGAACACTTTGTTTTTATTGTGAGTCAGCACGAAAGCCGACCCCAGGGGGTTAAAGCAGTGTGGAAAAATAATACATCTAGCCTTTAAAAGACTTAAAAGTGTCAAATGCCCAAAGATTTCAAGAGAACCTACAAAGGCGCATGGGCACACTTGCAAGGCTTATTGGTAAGGAGAGGAGATGGGACCGTTTCACTGTGAAAATCTCAATTCTTTAATAAGGATTACTTGAAAGCAGGTCTGACAGTATCTGCGTGCTGTTCTCCCTTGATAAGCCCCATCATGTTTTTTAGGGGATTGAGTCTGTATATGGTGGTGGTGGATTGGGGGAGAGACTTCAAATAGCTTTTAGGTTATACATTTTCATCAGTTTGACCTCAAATGGTATATAATAACTCCAACTGTATGAAATACCATGTGAAAAAACTGGCCCCTGTAAGGCGTCTGACTGATATTATAGACTGAACAGTGTTTTTAAGAATAGTGATCTAAGTGTGCGTGTGTCTCAGAGTCGAAGGTGAGGCATCAGTCGCGTCTCTCGAGGTGCTGTGCCAACATTGCTGTTTTCCCCTAGAGTTCTGACCTTCACTAAACTCTCATTTTCTCTAATTTGTTCTTCTATCACTGCACTTGCAATTTTGTTCAATATCCCTTTCCTCATGGTACATCCAGTGTCACTTTTGTTATTGATAGACTGGGAATGAACACAGGAATGTGCATTTCATTGCATCTCTCTCTTTTTCTTTCTATCTTTGCCACTTTATCTCTCTTTCATGCTCTTGCTCTCTTTCTCTTTCACTTCCTAAAGACAATATTCGTGGGCACACTTTGTTTGAATTTAATAGTTTTGATCCCTGTGGAACATCCTCTGAATAAATATTTTGGGCAAAGGAAAGGAATTGAACCTGCTATACTATGTGTATCGATCAGCTCTTTAGTGAGTCCCTATAGAATGGGTAATTGTGTCTGCGTGCTTCTCCATTTTAAACTAACTGCATTTCATCTGATGGGGAGAATAATCCATCGAAGAAGAGATAGATTGCAGGCGAAGGTACGTGTCATGGCTGATGTGCAGAAAGCCTATTAATACAATCAAGGGAGGCTTGTGTCATTGTCTGGAAACTAGGTTTGAAAGTAGACTCCTTCCACTTGAATTTACCAAATATAATTGTGCATATCTTTTGATGACTTGCATCTCATTTGGAATTTACATATCCCACTGAAGTGTAATTTGTCTTTGATGATTAGCTCATGTTTAATGGGGCTGGAATTGCTTTGTCTCTGCTGCACACTCACGTCCTCTCCTGTGTTCCGGTTTCTTTTAGCCGGTTCACATTTTAGCTGGCTGTAGTCTTTGACCATTGAAGCAATGACAGAGCAGTAGTGTGAACCTCAACCAAATGAAGCAGGGTAAAGGTAAAAAGCCTTCAGACTGAGTTTTATTTTTCTTGGTTTCCCTTTCAACCAGTGATAGAGGAGAGAGAGTGGAAAGGTCTGAGATTCGATTGACCCAGACTGGATAAAGCTGAATCCTCAGATTGAGAAGAGTTTTTATTTATTTTTTCATAGAATGTACTCTAGAGAAAACAATATAATATACTTACCGGTACTTCTAAAATGCTTTAATACGTTTTACCTTTATTTCATCGTTTACTTCATGCCTAACGATATTGAAATTCATGCTCACCTCATATAAATCCTTTACTGATGCAAATCTGCTGTGTTTTAGTTTTAAGTTTTAATTTTTAATGTTCAGTTTTTAATCTGATATATTGATCAGTTTACTTTTGCATGGCGTGGATTGGTCTGGGTTTAAGATTTCAATCATGGGAGGATTATAATATAAATACACAATGCCAATGAGAATGAGATGATGGTGATGAGGGAAAATTAGTTTTTCATGTCAATATAAATTGCTTCTCTTATCATTTAAAACACACAGTCTTTCAAGAGCATCATTCATTACAATTTACAAGGACGGATCTTTTTTGTGGTTGTTAAAATGGTTCATGCAATTTGCTCAACAATGTACTACAAAAAAGGAATGATACTTTAAATTGTGCAGCTTGTTGAGAAAATATATGCAGAGTCACCAGAATATCATAGAGACTTGCAGAAATATCAACGGCCAGCAGATTTTGAAAATACACAACTCAAAAGATCCTACCTTCTTTCCTCCAACGCTGGCCCTGACTCCACCCATTCGAAGAACATGGACGCGCAACTTGCACTTACTCTCTCTCTGTACCAGGTCGACTTGCACTTACTGTGACTGGGTCACGAGCTTTGAGTATGTGTACGAATGAGACACGCATGCGAGGGGGAATGTACGGCCGTTTGATTGACGCACTTACTGTCCAATGATTCTAGGTGGTCTTGGAAATGATTGGCTGGAGTTTTTCGAGTCCTGCCCGTTCCACAGATGTTGAAATTGCTTAATTTTCATTTCAGTGAAACTTCTAACCCAGTGCCTGTAACTGGTTAAGGAATAGGATTTCAAGTGATTTTGAAAAAAAAATGGTCAAAAAAGAAAATCTCAATCTGTTTTAATTTTAATTTGTTTTAATTAATCTGAATAATTAGCTATCAATATTGCCAGAGAAATTTAGTATCAGTGCATCTCTAGTCGTCCATTAAACTAATCCCCTGTCTTCTGATTCAAGAAGATTTAAGACTTTAAAAGAGAGACGTTTTAATAGCATCTCTGATACAAACTTCAGAAGAATAAATGGTATTAGGGTTGTTGGGTTCAGTTAATTTAGTAATACTCTCCATTTAAATAAAAAAATTACCAATTTAGCAATTTGCTTGCATCATCATTTAATGTTCATTGTTCATAAATTAAAATGTTTTATTAAAAGCTCAAGCAGGCAAATATTGACTTTTTTGTTTTAGGTGCATAATGAAAATGAAAATTAAATATAAATCTTCCTTATTTGAATTTTGTGAAAAACAGTATGGAAAACATGCCTCAATCATTTTCATTAGAAGCCTATTGTATTTCACTTGTATTAAACATTATTTGTGTAATTGGCTTCAATGGTTACAATTATGTTTTTATTATTAAAAATAAATAAAGATCCGTAGTCTTTATAAATCTCTATATTGAATATTGCTAAAGACTGAAAACTATAAATATATATTTTATTTAGCTTCATTGCCCAGGCCTTCTAGGAACTACCCATAAGACCTTTTAACTGCATAGCAATGCTCCGGTGTAATGAGCTCTAAGGTGCTCTGCTAGCAATGTCCTACCTTCTTTACATTTTTCTGGAAATACTATGATTGCCTCTGTATGTGTTGACCAGTAGGTAGAATTAATGTAGTTTAGGGAACATGCATCATCCTTTTTATATCAGTATGCACTTCTCTAAAATATATGTGGGGGTGCATGTTCTGTAATTATTGCAGGTATGAAATGTCACCTCAGAGATGTCTTAGTGGTAATTTGTGGCAGAACAAGCGTGTGTTTGTTAGAAATTATAGCAGAGCCCTTGTATAATCCAGCTAGTCTTTTAGAGTGATTTTAAATACAGAAAAGTGAAATTATGACTTGCCCCTTCAGTCCAGGATGGTAAAAAGATTCTGTCTAAGTTTTTGAATACTTCACTCACATTGTCTGCTCTCTCTACTGGGAGTCTTCATTTATTAAATGCATAGGCAAGTATGAAAAAGTATGACAAGGAGTTTGTCATCCTACCAATTCTAAGGGATACAATGGGGTAAATGGGTAAAAGCAGTGCACTTGATCGTGTGGTAAATAGAAAACATTCTTTGTGGATTATTCTGCTGTATGAGTTTTCTAGAGTGGAGCTTTGGACTGCTTGGCCATGTGCAATCACTTCATTGAGTACTTTTCTGATTCATTCACTGATTTATTATTATATTTATTTCCACAGACACATCAATGCCGCTGCCATGTTTTCCGGTTTTGCTGTTTATGTTGACCTTGATCCCTGACCTCCTGCATACTCTTGGTAACCATATCATATATTTTTTTTTAAATACACCTTTCTATTTCTTTCACAATTTTCCATTACTCTCCCATTTTTCATCCCATGTAACGTGTTACTTATACTGTGCATGCAAGTATTCGTCGAAGCTTCAATGCTTCCAGTAACAGTATAGACACCTCAATGTCTTGAAGCTGTCTACACTGGATGTGTTAAAACTTCACCTCAGAATGTACACTTAACACTGACCAATCAGCTGAAAGCTCAAGGCTACACTGGGTATCGCCAACTACCTCACAAAACGATACACATCACATTGCATTGCGATATCATAATTGGATCACGATTGAAACTGTGGGAAACGTGACTTTGCGTGTCAGGGAGAAAAAGAATTAATCTACTGTATCAGTTTCAATCTCTTCAGTGGTTCGCTTCACATTTGTCCATTAAGTGCCTCATAGAAGTGGCTCTGACTGCACAGATTTTCAGTATCAGTACAGTTTTTATTAATCGAACTGTAGGAAATGATATGAAAGAACACTAAACAATAACAATTTAAAAATATGTGTATGATACAATATTGCAATTGTGAAAAAGAATTGTAATATACACTATCGTTCAAAAGTTAGTGGTAAGCTTTTATTTTCTTATGCACACTAAGGTTGCATTTATGTTTTTTTGTGAGATATGTAATTGTGAGATATTATATGTGAAATATTCCAATATGCTAATTTGCTAATCAATTTTGTGCTGCCTAATATTTTTTTTGTGGAAACATGATATATTTTTTACAGTGTTAATAGATGGATAGAAAGCTCAAAAGAACAGAATATTATTATTAATTAATAATATTAAATAAATATTTAACATTTATTTTTAGCAAGGTAAACGTCTCTGTCACTTGATTAATGCATCATTGCTGATTTAATAATTTCATAATCTTACTGAGCCAAAACTTTTGAATGTTAGTGTATTTATGCAATTTAAATGCATTTAAAAAATATAGGCAAAAAAAAAAAATCATTGTAGCACGTCAGATCTACTTTCATACATTCATTCTAGTTGATGACACACACATGCTCATGTATATTCATTCCTTACGATGATTCATGATAGAACTCTGTTTAGCTATCCTATGTGTGTTTCTTTGAGCTCTCAATATGTGTGTGTTTATGTGATGGAGAGAGGAAGAGTAATGTGTGCTGCTGTGAGATGTGTAAATTCAGCATATTGGCCTATTTGTTTCTTGTTTCTCTCTCGAACTCCCCAGTCTTCCACAACAGGCAGTGCCTAAATCTATAAGTTGACATAAATAGAAGGCTGGATAATTCATTTATAGCTGCTTTAGCACAATCAGTGTAGCCAGTAATTGCACCGTTACATTGCTCATGTCAACAACTCGAGCATGTTCTGGTTATTTTGTAGTAATTCTGTAATTAACATTTGATGTATGGTAACTCCCTCCAGTCAAATCCTGAGGCTTGTATGTATGTCTTGCGTATACGCAGTTTGAGAGTGTGTGAGGGCCTGGTTTAGACATGAGGCGAGTTGGCAGCCTGAGTGAGAGGCCAGTTTGAAGGTTGCCACCCTGTGCTATAGTCTTGCTTGTCTAAGCAAAGAAAACGTCACCTCTCGTCTGTGCACTGTAATAGATAACAGACAGGACGTGCACAGCAACATTATAAGCACTGTCATGCATGCTTTATTTATTCCTGTTTTTTATCTCTTCTGCCCTCTTTCAAAAATGAGAGGGATACATCATCTCCTCCTCCATCCTGTTCGGCAGTCAGTGGTCCGAGTGTGTTGACAGATGCCCTCCAGGGTGGACTAACATGTGCCCATCAAGCTTGACCCTTAACGTGTTCCTCTATCTCTGTCTGCCTGTCTGCCTGCCTTGATCAGCCGGGTCCTCTTACATGGGCTGTGCCGCTTGTTCCTGCACCCAACATGTGAAGTGTGTCCAGGGTCATGCGTGTCCTCTGCTCTGCCTTATCAGAGATTCTCTCTCCCCTGCTGTATGAAGCTTCACCTTCACAGCACGCTGTACTGTCACACATACATGCTGTGCAAGGAAACAGGCCTGTGTCGATGGGATTTCTCTTTTTGACCCTCATTTGTTTGGCTGAATACTGAGTGCTGTCTGCTCTACTTGTCAGCCAATGTTCTGGGAGAGGAAGTGTAAAGATGGGGCACGAGGTCGCTCTCAGCAGGCAGGCAATTCCCATCATAATATGTCACCCATTGATTTTTAGATCTACTGTCTACGCAGTAAAGGTAGCACCTCCACAATCAGTATTAATAAATAGATCTGCATAAGAACCTCAAACGATCCGATTAAGCTTGATCCAAATGTAGGTAAACCTGTAAACCTGAAATACGTAATCTGATCAATAGCAAAAAACTAAGCATGTAAACTCTTCAATATGATTGATTATCTTCTCAATCGGATTCAAAAATAAGATCTCTGTTTACATATGTTTTACTTAGTATAAATGTGCATATTTATTTTGTTTATGTTTATTTACTGGTTTATTTACGCATATGTTTATTTACTGGTCAGTGGAGGAGACTGAATATTAACTAAATATTTGCTGTGTATCAGATTGAAATGTTTAAAGTTCATATAAACAAATGTCTGAATCTGAAATGGGATTGGATTCATTAATACTGACAAAAAATAGTGCATGTTAACACGTATAGAATTAACTCCCTTTTTCACATTTTCTACACAAAGTTTAGCTACAGTACATGAGTAAACTGGAGAGTGAATGTGGAACTTTGTGAAACTCTGGAAATTTGTGGCCTGTTGAAGCGATATATCACATGAAAATGTAATTAATGTTGCCGTTTTTTCATCCACATCATTCCAAACCTGTATGGCTTTCTTTCTTTCACAGCTCTACAGAAAAAAACACAGAAAAGTATAGCAGAATCTCCAATTTTTTATGATTTAATGTAAGTGAAGGAGGATGGGATTTTTCAGCTCCAAAAGATTTAAAACTGGTCCATATGACTTATATTCAGAGATTCTGCTAAAATTCTGTTTGACATACAGGTTTGGAATAACATGAAGGCGTGTACATTGACAATTTTCTTATTGTGGCTAAACTTTTCCTTTTATATAAACTAAAGCAAAGTTAAAAACTTTTTTTTAGCTAAAGCTCTGAATACTAGCACATCTCCTGGCCATCTCCTTGTAAGATGGCACCAATTAGCTTTTTCTCTGTCGGCTTCGGATTGGACATGAACTGCAGCCAAACTGGAGGCTGTATTAAAAATAATGCCCTATATAAGATCCAATCTGCCCCGTATCTGTGCGTCAAGTTGGCGCGTGCAGAGCGGCTTTTAAAATCTCATTTATTTCTGCTGTGCAAATGACACTCGCGCACAAAGGTCATCCGCTTTGTTTTTGCGCTCAGGGGGGAACATCCCCTGAATTTATACAAGAGAAGGAGCCGGCGCAACGCGAGCGTAGAAGAAAGTGAAGATTGAGAGAGGGAGTGGGGTATGGGAGTGCAGATTATGTGATGGTCCACGGAGGCTTGGAATACAAATAAGCGCTGGAAGAGCAAATTCAGGGGCAAGCGTAAGGGTGAGGGGAGATGTTACCCCTGTGGTCATGCCTCAGGGCCAGATAAGCCAAATAATTCCCTGCACGGTACTTCACGGCCACCAGACAGGATACCGAATGTCTGATGATGTGTAATATTCATTGTTTCTGTTAAAGCATTTCCATTCATAAATGACAAAGAGACCGGTTTCTGTTTACTGTATATTAGTAGAAGCTGGCATATTAATTTCTAGCAAAGACACTTCTTTCATGAATTGTGCATGAAGCTTTTGCATATCTGTCGTTTGTTTGAGAGCATGCACTCTTCACATGAATTTCAGGACGCTTCAAACCATCACATTAGCAATATTATTCGTTTGGATCTTTTGACATCAGCAGGCATATTGCTTTGAACCAAGTAGCTGTTCACATCCTGAACGCCAGTCCTAGTGTCGGCTGGCTTGCAGGACCTTTTCCCTTTCTGGCCCGCTTTGTTAGCTTCGGTGTTGTATTTCAAGGCCTGATTAGATGTCACTCAATTAAAAGCACATTTGGAGAGAGTGTTGCCATGGCTGCTATGTAGAAGGTGGAGAGCCCCATGGTGCTTACCCAGAGTGCTCTATTAAAACCGCTTACAGTGCCTGGAGAGGAACGGAGAAGTTTCACACCAAATCAATGACAGCCACGGACGCCTCTCAGATGAAATTAAAAGGGATATGCATTGCAAAGGAGGGAAAATAGAAATGGACGAGTCACAAAGGACTCCTCCTGATTTGAAGCTAGCTTTGAGACAGGTTAGGATTAATACAGCTCTCCTAATATGCCACAGATTGGCACTCCCCTGGTGGCACAGATCAGGTAAGGCCCAGTGAAGCACACATCACTTTCTAAATGCTTCATTATTTTACTCTCTCAATCCCCAGTCTAGCATTGATTTAATAAGCTCAAATATATATGGCTTTTTGAATGAACCATGCATTTTATATTGAAGCATCTTTTTCACAGTTTCTGTCTTTGAGTTTCATTTAAATATATTTGCCCACTTGAAAACAACCCATATTTGTGTGATTAATATAGTGTTTGATAGACTTTGATAGACTACCTTCATTTCTGTCATGAACCCCCAATGTAAATCCTGGAACAACCTGTTTTTTTTTTTCCTTTCCTTTGGTATTAATATGCCAAATTAAATGTTGCTTTGCTGCACAAATGAGTCCTTGAAGTATTCCTGAGTGCATATTTTCGATCATTCCATGCTTCTAATGCAATTTATGTGCCTTTACCCATTAAAAAAAAAAATAATAATAAACTAGACGAACTAGCTCCCACGGTAGCACCATTGAACCAAATTTCTGTTTACTTTATTGCTGTGTTTTAATATGTATTCAGCTAGTGGTTGGGGTAATACTGCACCTGTAGCATATGAGAAATGACTCTGTGCTGCTTGCTAAATGGCACAGTGTTGTCACATTGCCCTATGGATTGATGGATGGTTTGGGATACCTCAAACTATAAAACACAGAACGCAGCTGAGTAGAAATGGGCTGTATGGGTCATGTTTGCCTTTCAGCATGAACAGATATGTGAGCACTTAATCGCAGGGAGGTAAACTGGAAGGACGTCCCAATCGTCACTCTGCTACATTCAGCTCGCTAATGCCATATTTGAATGCCACATTCTCACTTGATTAATTTAAAGATAAGGTGTTGTGACCTTTTAAACCTTGCAGGGAAACACCTGGATGTCCTTCTGTCCCTCTGTATAAGAAACAAGCTTCAGTACTGAAGACCTCAATCTTTCTGTTGTTCAGCCACTAGGTCTAACCGGGGCAGCTGGCACTTTCTGGTTGTTATTATTAGGTGCCAAGCACCGAAGGTGCGGACTCGGAGGCACCTATTGTATCTGTTCCTGTTACTATTATTATTATATAATTCATTTTTCTCATGGGCGTCCATAGCATGTGAGAAAAATGGACGCCAATCTATGGGCGTGCATTGTTTTAGGATCACAGTGGGTTGGGTTTTTAGTTGGGTTCAGTTTTTCCCAGTTATGGTAGTTTTTCATTTTTTTCTCTTTTGTTAAACGGACATTTTGGACATCATTTCGACCTTTTTGTCTTGGGAATGTTCAGCAACAATGTGAACCGCTGATTTACAAACATTTGTGTGGAAATATGCATTTTATTTATGTAGCATGGGATAAACCATCAGTTACAGTTTATCCAATAAACTCTTTGTTTCTTTGCCTGAGGTTTAAGATCCCTGCAATATATTTTAGCAGAAGCACCTGGTGTTGCCATCAGGCATATTTTATGTAAAACAGCCAGGTATTATTGCATTATGAATTCATTCCAAATGTCAGTTAGTGACTGGGCTTATAGAGGTCTTGTAGAAAGTCACATTTCCATAATATATCCTTGCATCACACATAGTGTACTGAGACTGATCTTCCAGAATGTATTTTTGAGATGATTTCTCTTTTCCCTCCAAATATAGTCCAGCAATCTCTTTGGTCTTGTTCAAATCAGCTAAATAATGGAGTTTCTGAATGGCTGATGATGTTTTAGAGTGATATGCTCAGCTGGGCCACCTGTCTGTCCATGAGAGGCCCTCGAGGACGAGCGAGTCTAGCCAAATAAATGGCAGCCTAAAGCGAACAGTGTCGGTTAAAATAGAAAAGAGAGAAGAGCCAGCAGTTCTGCTCAGTGTAGTCAGATCAATATGAAACCTCATTACGGGAGTGTCATAGAACATTTGTGCACTTTCTGCTCCATCTAGCAGCAATTTTGCTGGATAAGCACCGCTCTCATTTGCCCATTTTAAGCATTTCGTTAAAGAACAACCCACAAACACGAACATATCACTTTCAGCCTCAGGGTCCTGGCAAGGGGAGTATCCCCCCACTTTTGCCTTTGCTGGCCTGGACAGCCTTCCTGAGCTCCTGAGGCTGGCCAGGCAGAGAGCAGATCACGGTCTGAACGTGTGTGTGTGTGTGTGTGTGAGACAAGGTGTCTCACACAGGCTGGGCTTTGACACCCACTGTTAACCCTGTAATTAATCCCTTAATAACCTAGTTAGCATGCCGCTGTGCAAACCTCTTTGTATGTCAGGTTTTTTAGTAAATCCTATGCCCTCCCCCGCTTTCTACTCTATTGCAAACTTTACGTTTTCCCAGAGCAAACATATAGACTGAACTGACAAATATTTTGACTGACAACTAAATGATTTATTTATTTTAAAGTCACATATTTTTGGTCAAGAGAGACAAGAAGCGAAAGGAGCTTCTTTTTAAAATTATTATCTTTTCTCTCTTTGTTTGAATTCATGCAACCTTTCTCAATTTTTTTTCCTTTTATTTATAAGGAATTGTTGAAAGGAGCAAAATGATATACAAGCATGTATGATGTGAGCATGTGTGCTTACCGCCGGTGTGGGTCCACATTGCCACAACCTGCCACTGAATTTTATTTATCTGTATGTAGAGCTGATTGTAAGTGTTTACATTTCATTTTATTGAATCTACAAACTTTCAATAATAATTGCATTCTCATGCATTTAGATTAGAACATTTTGGGTTATTTTTGCTTTTTGGCACTGCACAGACAGAAAGCTCAGACGTGCTAAAGCGGAAGTAGTTCTTTTTATGAGAGTGAGGAAAGTGGTGAACAGACTGCACATAACAAAGTACTTGAATAATACATGATCTGATTATAGCCAAACGAGCAAAAAAAATCCAGAAAGGTCAGTAAGAGTTGCAGATGTGATTACGTACTGAAATCGTCTCTCTCTCTATGAACACCTCTCTAATGAAACCACAAACAAATACCCCTTTCAATTTGCCTATTGGCTTGCATATTAATCGTGGATAGAGTGTCGGGAAGAGGCTGTCTGGTCAAATCCGTATCCCCCCATGAATGGTTCTGTTGACGTTTTGTTGCTCAGAAATGGCTTGATATCAAATTGGAATGACAAATGAAATTTTGGCACGCATTGAAGGTTGAGCAGTTGGCTGGTGATGAGGTGTGTCTAATTAAACTACAAGGCTTGGTCAAGGAGAAGACCACTTTTTGTATGTGCGAGATGATCTTCAGTCTGTCAGCAGGCTGTATCATGTTGTTTAGCCTCCGGCAGTACGTCACAGGCTGCTGTGAAGAACAGAAACAGACATTAATAATCTGAAATGTGGGACTTGAGATGGATATGTGTAAAGTATTATGAAAGCAAAGATCAGTGCTTTTGCTACGATGCATCACTGATAACATTTCATATCTCAAATGATTTCCCTCTTCCATTAGAATCGATTTTGCTTAATAATGAAACATCTTCAAGACTTTTGAGACCTGCTCTCTACTACTGCTTATAAGCGAGCGAGATTTTTTGGGCCAGAGCTTGGTAAAAGGATTGATTGGCTGGGCTGTGAAGGAATCATATCGCATGGTATGTTTTCCTCCCTCCTCTGGCTTCAGCACACTTGACAGCCAGCCATCAGGGAGAGTGTTTTACAGATCCCATAGAGCCCACAGACTAACTGCACATGACCTCCAGCATTGAATGATGAATGGCAAAAGAAGCTCCTCTCATCCATCGCGGCCTCAACCTCTCCACCGCTTGCTCTCATTCCGTCTGAAACGCCATGAAAGGGCCCACTGGAGACTCCGGCATACGGGCAGCTTGGAATAACTCTGACACTGGCCGTTTCATCTGCTTTTGCATGTGCGGTTTACTGATATGAGCAAATCTTGATACATTTTAAATCACAGGCTACGCATGCAAACGTTGGCAACAAAGATGGCGTTTCCAAGAACAAATCTTTGACAAAACACACAGCTCAGCAGCTGTGCTTAGCCCTACTCGGAGAATCTCTGCGGCCAAACTCTGTATGTATGTCCTGTAGCTGTGGAGCTTGAAGGAAGGAAAATGCAGCACAAATTAAGAGTTAGAGCAGATGTATGTTGAACAGCTGTAGTCTTCATTGTATAAAGCTAATGCATCCCATGACTAAGAAAAGAGCAGGAAATAAATGCCAAGTGCCACTGAAAATGAAGAAATCACTCTTGTGATTGATAAATGGTGGGATGCACCATGTTTATGCTTCTTCTTCCTAATGCTGAACTGCTGCATATTCACCCTAAAAGGTAGCCCGGTTAGCTGTAGAAACCATTGTGAATGTGGCCTTCACAGTTAATCATAACGCCTGCACTCTCAGTGCTGATTGTATTGCTGGCTCCAGGGATCTGCCATAATTGGATCCTTGTAAGTGGGCTGGAGAAGCTAAACAACCAGATTGCTGTTTGTTTATACCTTTCATATATTAGTAACGTGCCGAGACTTCTCGAGCAGACTGGGACTTGTTTTGTTACTCGCCAAGCCTAATTAGTAATTTATTGTTAACATATGCCTGGATTGTGGCCCTTTCCAGCTATTTATGATTAACTCAACTTTAATTAGAGTTACTTGTTCATGTTCAGCAACATGCAGTTGATGGAAGAAACCAGGAGCTGTCCAATAAATACTAAAGGTGCCTTTGAAGTAACTTTTCTCGACAGGTGTCTGTCAGGATGTGTATCATACCCAGGGTCTGAAATGCTGAAATTAAGCTATTAAGCTGTGAATAAATATTTGAAAAATTACTGTAGAAATATTCCTCTTATCTCCTGGAAGATAGGGTGAACATAGCTGATATTTGTTTTATCATATACAAATGGAGATGGAGACGGTGCTGAACATTTAGGGTTATATTAAAACAGCAGTCTTCTAAACAATGTCTGACAGGGCTATTGATGCACCTGTTGCGGTGCATTCAGGTCTCTTTTATTTCTGCTGAAGTGTCATTGTTCTCCTTACATCTGCATTGGACTCAGATAACCTGCTGAAAACAAAGGCGATCATTATTGTTGCTGTACTGATAGTATTGAGAGAGTTGGGAGAGTTGTTTACTTTTCCTTGCATTATAAAGAGCCTCTCTATCTTCTCATCTCCGTGTTGTCTTCCACGTCACAGACAAATATCCCTGCGAGCACAGGATTAATGTCACAGGAATTAAACTCAAACACACTGATCTCTTACCATGTACTGCATCGCCCTCCTAACTTAATCAAATGGGTGTGCATTAATTTCAGATTAATATCCTCTCTCTATTGGTAATTATCTGATATCTCTTTGGAAGTTTCATGTCACCTTGGGGAACAGGAAATGTTCTCATCAACTGTACGTGTGCAGCCCCGGGCCAAGTTACATCTGTGAAACTTCCCAAAGCTTATCTAAGTGTTTCCCATTCCAAACCTCTCCATTCCAAAAAGTGGTAATTAAAAATGGATTGCTTCCCATTATACACCCTAATGGACTTCACAGGGGCCACAGTCGGAAAGGAGGGCATTATTCATGTGGCCTCCAGTGTCCCACAGGTAAAGCTCATTTTCTCTAGCAGTAGGATGGGAGAGAAAGTTGGAAAAAGGACTGTTTTCCTTTAGCCTCAGATGGGCCCCACAGGGTGGCTGTCATTTCCTTTAAGGTTACTTGGAAAATGGTATTTTGGTACTGATCAACTGTTTGTCGATCCACAAGAAACCCTTGCTTTTTTGGTCTGTTCCATGCTCTCTCACTTGTTTTGTTTGAGATTATTGTTCATCATATCTGTTTTCGAAAAGTGAGCTACATCTGTAGACAGGCTCCCAACGCAAAGGGTGTTCTGAAAGGTATTTTATACTCCTTCTAGATACCTTCTTTTGGCTAAAATTTAGAGAGATTGCAATCCCAGAATGCATTGCAACTTCATTGATCATTGTAGAGAATAGCCCTGCACTCTATAGTAGTTTGCAAAAAAGTAAACCCAAAGAAATGTCCTCAAGAAGGGCCTTGACCATTTTTGCAAATTACGACAATGTGGTGCTTTCTCAATATCAATTGTCCCTGACTTTACAGGGCTGCGAGGGTTGTTTTTATATTAAAAAACGTAGCCAAGTAAAATGAAAAGTCCAGAATGATATGCGATTTTATGCGATTTTTTTTTATTCTAAACATACTATTAAAAATGGAAAACTGTAATCAGTATAAACTTGATTTGTAATTAAAATTTCTAATTTACCCTTTTTTATTTTCTTTTAAATCAAATATATATTTAAAGCTGTCGTCTGCAGTTTTTCCTCTTTTTCGCCATCTCTTTTTGAAATGCAGATATTCTCCGAATTATCAACTGTACATGAGTTGTCGATAGACACGGCACAGCACGGATGAATCCAATGTTTGAGGAGTGTGTGAGGCTGTCAGGTGCCGTGCAGGTGTGGATACTGGCATTCAGAATCGCAGATTCTACTTTTTCCATCAGTACCACTGGAATTAAAAACATTATTACAAGCTTACTGTTTTGGATTGAGCATAAGGCAAGACGATATGTTAGGCCGGTTATGTATTTGCTCAAAAAATTATTTTAGACTGGTTTTAACCCCAAAAAGCTACGGAATTCAGCTTTAAGCTTTCCACCAATTCCAAAAAAATGCCCCACTTTGAGCATAATTTTATGTTAGCTTAGCATCATGATAGCACCAAACTCTATTGGAATCTATTGTGAGTCAAGTGGTTTGTGTGATATTTTTGTATAGCATACAGAGCCTCTGCATTTGTTAGGATGCTATTTAGAAGGGAATAGAGCATCTGTGTCAGCAGAGTCTTTGTTTAATTTCCAGGACAACTTTAGGCTGTTAGAGTTTATCCATGTTGGTGCTTATTTGCACCATGACTCTAGAGAAGACCGTTCTAGGATTTCTCCACGAGGGACTCTTGCATGCAGACCATTGTGCTGAAGGGAGCTTCGAGGCTCTGCACTCTGTGTGGAGGGTGTAGGCTGTCTTCACACCTAACTCTGCAAGTGCAAAATGGGGACAAGCTGCCATGCTAGCACCTTTTAACCTCTGATGTCTTATCACTTCTCACTATTAAAATTTGTGAAGTCCAATACAGTATGCTAATTGAAACTAATTGAAATATGAAGGGTTTATTTGCAATTGTGAAAGAGTTTTGGCTATTTGTTTTTCTATTGATTCAGAATAAATAACTCAGTTGGGATCACCTTCAACACACAAATACTAACCTTTAGGGCATACTGCTGGAAGAAATATGAAAATAGGTAGAAATATGGTTTTGGGCAATTATAGTCATGTCAATAGAGCATTTAGTATCCAAGTATGTTTTTTTGTGTGTAAACCCAATTATGGGGATTGAGAATAACAATAGGGAGGACATGATTTAAGTCAGGTCTGTATGTTTCAGGCAGGAGTAACGTAGAGCCTCACCTTGTTTATCATTGTAATTATTCTGTATTTGAACTCAGTATGAAGGAACCCTAGAAAATGCATGAGCCCTGGGACTGGGAGGATATTTGATGCAAAAAGCAGAGACACAGAACGAATGTTCTCTTCAGCTTCCAACTGAATTCAGCTAAGATGAACATGGTAGAGAGCTGCCCTTTTTTGCATTAAATCCCCTCTTCGGCTTTTGACTCCCTCTCGGTGGAGATGGGGAGCGAAATCACTCATTTTTATCTCCCAGATGGGCCAGGCTGGCATCAGTCAGGGCTTGCCTAGCTTTATGGCCTTTTCCCTCACTTTTTTTTTTATTTTATTTTTTTTTACATTTTTTAATGTGCCCTGTATTTTCCATGCCATGCCTTACTGTTTAATATGCATGATAATTTTTATTCCAGTATGTATGCCCCCTCTACAGTACACAGGACAGACTATTCCCATGGGGCTGGCCCACTTGTCCCATGGACACAGCGGGAATGAAATGGTTTCCTTCTCAGGACGAGCTTATTTATTTGATACACTCTTCAGCTGAAAACTAGGGTGTCTCCCGTTCTCATCCTCAGCCCCAACATTATAGGTAATTGCATAGCGCTTTTACCATTTTCACTCTGTGAACAAAAGAATCGACTAGCCTGATTTGTTGTTTCATTGTCCACTCTAAGCGGTTTTATGGGGATCTTGGAAACACGTGTGTTGGCAAGCCTGTTATTTTTTTTAAGCTGTGCACTTGCTCCAAATACTCATTGTACCGAGACTGAGATTTGACCATGACCTTGAGGACGAGGAGGGCATATGCACACCCATATAATATAGAAAAAATAAGCAGATTTCTGGAGAGAGCACAAGCTGTAGCTGCTTATAGGTGCTTTGAATGCTTGTGGAAAAGTTAAAGAAGGGCATTTTCAGGTGAGTCTCTGAATGCAAAAAGTTCAGTCAACTCTCTAACAAGCTGTGCCTTTTCATTTACATTCACTCCTTTTACGTTTGCTTCAGGAAATTTATAATAAAAGTTGGAATATCTCCAGCAAAATGCACACATTACCCAGCATTTGAACAAATTGAACTCAATGATCACTTCCTTTTTATATACAGCGCACACCTCACTCGCCACTGTGTGTGCTGTAAAACTGTGGAGGAGGAGGGTATGATACTTTCTATAGGGGGATTCAGAAGCATCCCAGCATGTGATATAGATATTTGCACAGCAGATGCCTGCATGCAGCGTCGCCTTATCTGTAATTGCTTCACCATTATGGCAGGATGAGCGATAGAGCTGGTGGCAGCATCATCAATGTCCTGACTCGCTGTCAGAGAAAGAAGGCAACCTAGTTTAACCCACTCCCATCTATAAATGCATGCAGAATTTATAACACAGATATCACTGTGCCATTCCTGTTTTTGCACTTTTGTCTTTTTACTGGTCTTTAAAACCTTAGTGAAGACAGTGCATCTCCATTTTTAGGCAGAGTTTATAATAGAGACACCTGTGGGCTCTGGTTTTAGATGTATAACTGCAGTACTTCAATTGTCTAATTTCATCAAAATGTCTTACAACCAGAAAGTTTTTTCAACGGATAAGTATTATCAGGTATTGAATTTTGCAAGGCACAATGTTGCCATTGTGGTGGTATCATCCATGCTCAACTTTATCCATTTTAGTGATGTTTATTGGCAGATATTGCACTTTAAAAGTACCTGGTAGTAAGTCCTATCTAACAGTATCCAGGGGGAATAATAGATAAGAACGAATGAGAACAGCCCGGGTGACAGAGGCAGTGAAAACAGTGATGATGAGATACAGTGTTGGCTAAAAGATGCTGAGTGAGAGGGAGTCTGTGGCATGGCCTGCTACTGAAATGGATTTGATAACACCCAGTCTGCTGGAGTACCGTAATAGCCATTATCACCAATCTAAGTGTTAAATGGTGAGAGGTAAAATGTTCTGTATGTTGTCGTCCTTTAAAGGGGTCATAACATGGATTTTTAAAAATTATTTGAATGTTCCTTAAGGTTCACTTATCATGTTTTGTGCACAAAAACCAAATATATATGTGGAAAAATAATCATTCAGGCCCTCTGTCTGAAATGATGTTTTTAAGAGACATCTCCTTTAGGATGTGTTTACACTTGACATGTTTTGTTTGATTAAAGGGTACATATCATGCTTTTAATTAATTCCTTTTTACATATAAATCATACATTTGTGGTCTATATAAAGCGAAACTGCAATGCTTGGGCCTGAATTCCTCATTATAGCTCCACAGGCCCCTTTTCTACCTCTTTTCTGATGTGCATCTGTGAGCAACTCGTTTTGGAGCAGCCTCCTTAAATAAAAAGTTTATAATGAATAGGCTAATACAATTTCTCTAATACAATACAATATCATAAATGAGGGCAGCCATACCATCCCTGGAAAACATGTTCTTGCACCCCACAGCAACTAATTCTCTGACCCCAGATCAGTCGCACAAGTCCCGCTTCACCACCAGTATAAGTAGCTGCAACGTGCTCTCATGCACTCATCAGCAGAGCTTAAAGAATTAAACAAAGAAGATGTGAAACGGCCTAATCATTTAGGTGAAAGTCGGCACATCAGGGAATGGATGCTTTGTGTTTAGGCAATGTGTTTGCCTCGTTCAGCATTTGAATGTGAAAACTTGCTGCATTTATTTACCTCTTTCCTTTTTTTTCTCTTTCTTTTGTTTTTTATAATTTCTTTTGTTGTGGTGCAAACAAGAAAGTTGTGGAAATTTAATTAGTGTGGTCTTTAGAGATTATTTACACAAAGATGCATCAGCATCATCTCCCATACCTCCTGCCTATGTCTCCCTCATGCAAGGCCTGCAATATCTCATTTAGTCTAGCTCAACACTGCTCTCCATGCTTGTCATTGCAAACTCCCTAAAAGGCAACAATGCCAATGAACTGTCTTAGTTTGACCACAACACCACACAAAAAGCTAATTAATTATTGCTCTTTATGTGTATGAACATGATTTTTAGCAGTAATATTACAATTAAGAGATGAAACACCAAAGCATATTGGAGCTCTCAAGGGGTTACTGATGGCAGTCTCTCCCCACCTCCCTCCCCTTCAGTTTACCCTTCATATGTCAATTGTTTTGCATCCAGCTCTAAAATATTGGAACTGCATGCCAAGGTTACAACCCAGCACTAATTATTTTAAATATGACTCTAATTCAATTCCTTGAAGAGACTCTAAATTTAAGTACACACTCCCTTTGGCCTCCACTGCACCTTTCTTCCTTTTTCCTTTTCTTTCACAAAACCCCATACCCTCCATCATTGCAACCAACTCTACTACTGGCTTTTCTCTGACGGACCAATGTCATAAGTGTCAGGTTGGCGGTGAGGTACTGGGGGGGCAGTATACATGCATAAGCTGTATGCTCATTAGCATGGCGTGTGACAATCCAATCATAAACAACTGGGCGAGGAGAGAGATGTACAGTGACACCCCTCAAATGAAGCGGACTGGTGCATGGCAGGTGAGGTGGAGCATGCTCAGTGTGTCTTGCCTTGCTTGCTTGACAATTTGGTGCTGCTGTAATTTGGGAGTAGCAATTTCCTGCAGCAGTGTCTCTGAGCAGTATTACAGAGGAACCCGTACTGTAATTCATCGCCCCCTGCTTCCTGCTGTTTGCTGATGTAACTTGCATGAAGGAACCATTGTAATTGCAAATCTTGATATTTGTGAGGAGCCATATATTCAAATCATTACCATCTGAATTATGCTTTTTGCAGTTGTTAATATAACTGTTGTTTCTCCATCCATGGAATTTTAATTTTGTTTTAAATCACCTAAATTTCTGAATCGTCTTGGCTTCATCAGTCTTAGAAGAAATGTAGGTAATCAAGCTGGATTCGAGTTTACATGATTGATTGGATGGGATTTTTAGGGTTTATTTTAGATGCTCTTGCATTTTAAAGACATACATCTGCAAAGTAAAATTATGTTTAAATAATAATAAAATAAATTAACTAAATTAACATTTATTACAATTTCATTCTTTCTAAAGGCTAGTCAAAAATCACATTAATCACAATTCTTTTTTCCATTGTCAGTTGTAGTTTAAAGATATCACTCTATCTCACTATACTTTTTTTCCAGATAATATTTTACACAAATTTATATTTTTATTTTTCACATAGAAAAATGAGTATTTAAGAATGAAAATATGAAGCTGCCTCTCTATTATAGCATCCAAAGACTGGAAACTTTTTTATATGCCATTAAATGCCGAGGTTTAAACACCTGGGGCTAGGGGGCGTGGCCCATGGGTGTATCACCACTGCTGGAAAAAATCCTAGAGGAAACACTGCGAAAAAGCTCCAGCCCCGAAAACAAAGCTCACTGCAAACTTCATTTTCCCGCAGCCACCTTATGGAGATTTGATTTCAAAAAAGGTACTCCTGTTGTTATATTGTACATTTACATTTATTCATTACAATTGCGATATATGTCAGAGGTCGCACGCCTCTGGAGCAACTAGGGGTTAAGTGTCTTGCTCAGGGACACAATGGTGTCTCACGGTGTATTCGAACCCAGGTCTCTCACACCAAAGGCATGTGTCTTATCCACTGCGCCATCACCACCCATTTATGTTTACATTGTTAATTATGAACCAGGAGAAGAAACCTGTTTTATTATTTATTCATTTGATCTGTTCACTGAAATAGCTGTTTTCAATAAAACTAGGCTACTTGTGACGTCATATTTGGCTTTGACTGAACATTTGCTCTCAGTTTGTAGAAAGAATATCGGGATAAATATCGTATATCGATATTCAGCCTAAATATATCGGGATATGACTTTTGGTCCATATCGCCCAGCCTGTGTATTTACACATCTTTTATCCCCCCCCCTCTCACCACAGTTTAGTTGTTGTGATGCTACAGACGTGTTAACAAATGTTCCTCACCCTGCATCAATATGGATGAATCCAGCCTGCTACGCTTGCTTCTGTGGCAGTGCGAGGCAGATAAAGCGCTCAGTGCATTGCTCGCCTCCACTAATTTTTGTTTATTATGCATTTATGGTCCATGCCTGAGATTTCCTCTGATCAAACGCTACATTTGCAGCTTGGTTCGTTGAGTTGCTTTGGCACAGAACAGCTTTTCCCTCTTCTCTCACTCATTTGCTCCTGTTTATTCCTTTTCCGCTTTTTTATTGTCACTTCTCTCTGTATGTACCCTACAGCACTTTTATGTTGTACTTTCTCTCCCTCCTGATTTACAGAAATTAAGGCACTTGATTTTGCAGTCTGATGAGTAATTTGTGTTGTATTTGCAAGAGCAAGCTGTGATTTTCTTCAAATCACAATGCATTATACGGACACAGTGAAGCTGCTTGCACAGCAGATTTTCAATTCATATTTACAATGTTTTCGCCTTTTAATTGCCCAGAGCAAAATGTCATAAAAGCACCCCTGAAATGAAGCATGGTGGAGAAGACAGCTTGGGTGAGGAGCTTTGACATCCAGTCACACACAGTTCCTGTGCAGCCGTGTATATTTAGTCTCATTTGAAAGCATTTTTCGTCTGTGGTGAATCAGAGTAAAGAAGTGTGCTGCCACCTCAGCACTTCCTGCTCTCTGCTCCTTAAGTCTGTGTCATTTTTTTGTGAAATACACTAATGCGGAAGGCACCAGTCATGTGTGCATTGCTGATCTGGCATGAATACCCAATGAGAGCCGCTATAAGAGGGAATTGCCTGTGATGTAAGTGCTGTTTTAACTCTTTCAACGGTGTTAATTATTCATCCACCACCGGTCCAGTGAGGAGGATTGAGATGGCCCGGCAGCAGTGGCTCCCTCCCTGTGAGTCCTTTTCACACCAGTCAAGTTCATCTCAGCACAGCACAAGGGGACAAGCTGTGAGAAGACAGGGAAAGTTTGTGTCTAGATAACTCTTCCCTATTTTTTATTCTTTTATTTCATCTTCATCTCCTTCTCGTTCTCCTCCCACTTCTCTCTCCTCGTCCTCTTCGTCCTTCCCCTCCTCTTTCTTTTCCTCCTTCTTTTCTTCTCCTTTATTTTCATATCCATCCCTTTTCTCCTTCAAGTCAAAGCACTTAAGTTTTACCTTTCCAGATAACAATTCATAATAGTAAATGGCGGTTCACACTGACAGCGATTTGCAGCAAACAGAAGTCCACTCAGACCTCTTGTACATTGGTCATCTTGTACATTCTCTTGATTTTTGTGAAGACTATATAGTTTTATGTTAACTTTTTTGTAGATTTTTGATTTGATTGATTTGATTGGACATTATTGATTGGTTGCACACTTAGTTTGCACTATTTTTACATTTAATCATTTAGCCACTTACAAATAATGAGAGTTATTGAAGCAGTTCAACTAACAATAGGACAACAATATGCAAGTGATGTGACCATTCCCAGTTTAGTCTAATGCGGGATATGTAAATTATTATTATTATTTTTTTTTATTTTTAGTGGAAAAGAGAAAAGAAAGTGTTAGTAATAATGGATCAAGTGTTGCCGAAAAAGATGCGTCTTCAGCCGTTTCTTGAAAATGGCTACGGACTCAGCAGCTTGGTTTTAGTTAGTGTTAGACTTAGAACTTTGGTAGGTAGTCTAGCAATCGTGTCTCGCAGCTTGAAATGTATTGTCTTGGTTGATGAACTTTGGGTTAACTTTCATTCTGGTACTGGTAGATGCATTGCAAGAACAAATGCAAATGCAAGAACATTTTCTGTGTAAACACCCCATAAGAAATGCATTTGTTTGCACATCAAACTTTCTGCAAATTTGTAATTTTGCAGACTTAGAAAAGATTTTGCAAAAGAACAAAAGAAAACTGCTTTCTGCTGTAGCTTAATTTGTCCCAGACTCTCATTAGCTCATTGAAAATGCCAGCCAGCTGATTAAAAGTTGGAAGTATGAAAGCAAACATTTTACTCTACATCTACGATAACAAGCAAGGTTGCGTTTTAAATCACTATAGATCTAGGTTTCTGAGTTCAGCAACCCCCCCTGGCTCTGTGGATAGATACATCTTGATCCTGGTTTTATCTGTTTTATTCATTGGACTTCTAAAGGAATAATTAAAACGGGTTTAAAATGGCTTTTATGGATCACCTGCTGTCCCTGATATCATTTTTGTGATTGCACAGCAGAAAAGTGGCAGAAACATTGACGATAATGTCTGGCACTGAATTGTCTTGCAAGATCAGTAAGTCACCAATTAAAGCGATATATCCCTGAGTCTACATAGCTCAGCACCTGGAACCCACAGAGCACATTTTACCACACCATGAAGGAGACCAAAGAGAACAGATGATAATCCGTTCCATTCTTCACATCTAGTTAGACTTCTGGAAGTCTGTTATTAGAGCTTTTAGTTATATTTTAGAATAATAAAAGTCTTATGTCTTAATAAAGTATTATGAAGTCTAAAATTCACCCAAATAAATGACAGTCTTAATAGACATTTTTTTAATGATTAATTGGTGTGATTGTAAAGAAATCATCATAATCTTTAATCAAAATGCAATAACTTGCTTTGCCTCTGAAGCAATGTTGTTTTTAGCTGATGTTAGTCTGCACAGACTGTTGGAGAGTTTGCTTACCAAAGCAACATTTATTTGTAATTAATGAAATATTATTATAATATTACAATTTAAAGTAATTGTAATTTTCAGCAGGGAATGTGGTTTTATGTCGACTTTAAAAATGTTTTCTCAAGATATCCACCCCGTTCGACACCCGTCACTGAGAATCCTCTCAAAATGCACATACATTTGTTATGTCTGATGTGTTACGACCTGGTAAATATTATCATCCTACAAGCAAACAAACAATCCTTTTGGTGGAGATAAAGGAACAGCTTGTGGTAAGGTAATGGGACGGAGCTATTAGCTGTGTCACTCATTCTGCCAAGCCTGTCAGTGACGCCCGGTCTGACGCCATCTCCCTCCCCTCATCCACCTGCTTATCTCTCAGATAAATTAAGTCGGGCAGGCGGCGGCAGGCAGGGGGAGCATGCATCAACACCTATCTAGTGATAGGAATACTGTGCACAGACCACTGCTCTATTGACTTTAGTTAATAGCACTGGGGTATGACACCATCGCAGGCATCTCCGTCAGAATTTTTAAAGCCTTGCTGATTGACAGACGCAGGTAGGGAATAAACACCGGCTAATTACATGCAACCGTATGTTTGTCAGAAACCTGACCCCTCACACCACGGTGCCCTAAAGACCACCGATTTAGCTCCCTGCATGCCTCTGAAAACAATAAAACTACCAGCTGTTCTTGTCGAACACATCCCTGACTTTGACAATTAACCAACTGCATGTTAGCTAGTGGTCCGCTCACTGTGAGGCACATATGAGGTAAGCTCCATACAGTGAACCATTTTTCTTCCTCCACGCCACAGAAGTCAATCCCAGGGAGCTCACATGAGGGAATTGCCAATCAAAGAGCATGTCGGGCCCGAGGACGTTAATGGAAGCAGCCGTCAGCAGGAGGAAGGCAGCCACATGACGTTCATGCTAGCATTTCAGATGACTCTCCGACAGGTTGACAGGCTTGGAGCCCTGGCTGCGGCCTGTAAAGGTCACCTGTCATGCAGGGTTATATATGACTGTTTGTTTTTGTATGCCAGAGGAAGAAAATCCCCCTACCAGCCTTATTCATGCCTGCCACTCTACTCTGATCACTACCTCATCACCTCTTTTGGTAAGCTTAGTCCTAACCCATAGGCATGGGTAATCATTAAGAAATTTTCGCCCCTTCAGCTCTGGTCTGAAATTCAGCCAAACATCCTTCTCTTCTCACAGAAGCTGAGATGCCAACCTAATCTTGCGGCTATTTCCTTTTTTCCCTCTCTTTCTCTCGCTTTTCGATGTGCTAGACTGTCAGTCAGTCCTTGTGCGATGAGGGTGGTGAGATTAGGACCTGGTTAAGAGGTGTCTATAATTGAAATCTCAATTCACATTAAGGTGGACAGTGGGACAAGATAAAGCTTTTTCCCAGATGAGAGGGGAGCAGGAGGCTTCCTGACACTCAGCACCATCAGAGACCATCATGGTGCTAATGCTAAGAGCCGAGGCTCATGGGAAGGGAGCGGTCACCCTGTGAAAACATGCTGATGAGATTCACTCTACCCTAACTCTCACTGTCTGTTTTATCTGTCAGGGGAAAAGAGTTTTTTTTTTTTTTAACCTTTTGAAAATGTGAAACAGCATAAATCTGTTTAAACAAAGAGGGGAAGTCTGTTAACAATCCCTAATCTGCTCATTTTCTTACGTATTGGACTTCTCAAACTAATGATGTCGCTAATGTTTAATAATATAAGTAAACTAATTAGAATGGCTTATGTACCATTTGCTTTTCAAAAAAACTGTTAAAATAATGAGGAAAATTATACCGCACAAGTCCCGAAAGTCCTTTTCTCATCAGCACCTTATGTGAAATGCAAATGTGAACATATCCTTGCCATCATCAAGTCATTGTTATCTCATTAGTGAAATGGCAGTCAGTAATTCCTCTATACAGTATGTTCGTTTACACTTTGTCAGAATAATCTGCCAAACAAGGTTGTATTCGTATTTACTGGCAACATGTTTTGCTTACAGAGAAATGCAATAGATTTTTCCACAATAATGTTTTTATAGTTGTTTTACAATGCCAGTGGACCAGCCATTGTTGTGATTGCTATTAGAAGTATATTTTGCACTATACTGTAGGTGACAAGCGTTTCCAAAAAAGGGGTTTGTTAGAGAAATGTAGGGTGTTCGTGAGTTTGAGCTAATCATTTATTAAGTCAATTGTAATATTTAACATTTGCATTTACTAAAAAATATTAGATATTTGACTTAAACAGAGAACCCTGAACATGCTAATGCTAAGTTTAAATTATTAAAATATGTAGTTAAAATCGCAGGGGGTACAGAAGCCTTGATGCCCCTTTTTTGCTATTGGATGAGGCCTGTTAATTGTTTGAGGGTCAAACAGCTCACAAGTAAGTTGGGATTGTTTGTTCGTGCAGCAGAGAAGATCAATACAGAGGGGAGGTTGTAAATAAATGGGCCAGGAAAGCACCTGTGGTGGCAATAGAAGCAATCCAAACCCTGCCACCCTAAAACGCCACCACCAGGAGTAATGTGCAGCCTTGAAAGCCGTTACTCAGGTCCAGGGAAAAGTTTGGTCTGGGTGTGAAGGATGTGGAGTGTCAGTTTTGTGCATGTTGGATGAGTGGGAAGGCTTGGGCGGATGCGAGAAGTCTCAGTGGAGCATCCAGCAAGTGTCTTTACTTTAGAGAGAGGAAGATCAAAGAGAGGAGTTTAAAGAGAATGGGGGTGGGGGGGGAAGCTTAAAAGTCTCCCTGCGGTTTTGGGTTTTGGGAGTGATCCAGGTATACCGCTATAGTGTATTGATGTGGTGTGCAGTTGTTCTGTTCGTTCTTCCCTTTTTTTATTTTTTTCTCGTCCTGCTGATCTTGGCCAGGCTTTAAAAATGTACGGTTCATCAAAGTTGCAGCCCAAATTGCATCTTTTACCTCTCACTGTGCGCTTGTTCGGTTTAATGCAAGGTCTTCCCCACCAGCTTCAAGAGGTGATATGATCTCTGAGAGGGGTTTATGAGCGAGACATTCATATTTTGTAATACTTCTGCATCTTGATGTGGTAAGATCCTTCTATTATCCAAAGTAAATTTTGCCTCATTTGCAATATCATAATCATAAGGCTTAATCAGGCACTGTTTATGCAAACAACCCACAGTACCCCCCCTGCGAACGGCTGCTGTTGTGTCTCTTCACCCCTGAGGATGACAGAAACGGATGCGACAGCTATCTCTGAAGCCGGTGTTATCTGTGAAGAAAAGCCGGGTCAGAGGTGGAGTGCCATTTAAAGCTTATGATAAACACACAAAGGCATGGTCAGTTCCAGTCGCTCTGATAGGCGTTTAATGACTCTCTGTCACATAAGTAGCCATTCAGTGTGTAGAATATGTGTTTTCTCCAGGCACTAGAGTGTGTGTGCACGTGTGTTTGTTTGTCTTAATTACCTGTCATTTGTCCCACATGCTGAATGTTGGCGGCACAGTGTCTGACATGTGTAGTCGGCTGGGATCCAGAAGGTTGCCATGGCGAGGCGACTCTGCTGTTCATAGACCGGAGAGTGGCTCATTAATGACTCTCTTAGCAATGCCACCTGCGGTACCTCATTGGGTTAAGCTTTACTACCTCAATTATGTATTACTGCCTGACTTCATTTCAGAATAGAAACAATAACAAGAGAACAAAGAAGGGAATTAGTGAATATCACAAACTTCATTCCTATTAATGTGGTTCACACTGCAGAAACCAATAAACCAACAAACCAATAAATGTGAAAATTCTGAGCCTGTAAGCATTTCTTGTTTCTGTGAAACATGCAAAAATGAATAAATAAATAATATATATATGAAGAGTTCAGATGCAAAAGCCTCTAAATGCCATTTGAAATTTTCTTCTTTAATGATCATTTTTATCAAACTTGCATATTTAAGTTCAGTAATTTCACTTAAATGGCAATGATAATTACCTATTAATTGTTATTTAAGTGAAATTACTGAACTTAAATATACAAGTTTGATAAAAATCAACATTAAAGATGAAAATTTCAAATGGCATTTAGAGGCTTTTGCATCTGAACTCTTCATATATATATATATTAGTGTTGATTTAATGTCATGTGTTTATAAAAAATAAATGAATAAATAAGATAACATATTTTAAAATATCCACTTTTGTGTTGCACAGAATATATCTTTACCCCCATAAAATGTGGAAAACATTGTTTTTAATTGTTGCAGAGATGTACAATGATTCAGATGTAACATATAGATGTTAGGGTGTGTTTGTGTATGAAGAGTTCAGATGCAAAAGCCTCTAAGTGCCATTTGAAATTTTCTTCTAGAATGATGATTTTTATCAAGCTTGTATATTTAAGTTCAGTAATTTCACTTAAATGGCAATGATAATTACCTATTAATTGTTATTTAAGTGAAATTACTGAACTTAAATATACAAGTTTGATAAAAATCATCATTAAAGAAGAAAATTTCAAATGGCATTTAGAGGCTTTTGCATCTGAACTCTTCGTATGTTTGTGTGCGCATGTGAGATGACCAAAGGGCACTGCTGCAGAAATCTGTCTCTGTCCAGTGTCTTTAAATCACGCACTGTATATGCACATATATTCAATGAGTGTCATCCAGACAAATAGCTGAACCCAGTATTAACACATTTCCTTGTTTTCTTCCATTAAACAGGAAGTTAGTGCTTTCACTGCAAAAAATTGTGATTGATTGCAATTGACAGTTCCAATTCTCCTGCTCTTCACATTTGTTTGCACCCACATGTAGTTGGCAGGTACGCTTACCTCATCATCATGGCAAGAATTTGCAAAGCAATTAGCAGCATGCTAAAAATCTCTCAGAACACCATAGCAACCTCATAGCATCCTGGCAAACAATGTACAATTGTAGTTTTTGTTGTGTGTGTGATGTGTGTTTGAACATACATGTATAATAATATATGGCTAAAGATATCTTCCATACCCTTCTAATAATGGGTTTGAAAACAAATCACAATGCTACACTATTTCAGCTTAAAAATGATATGCTTCCATTTCTTTCTTTTTTTGTTGTTTTTTTTTTTTTTGTTATTGGATGACTTTTTCTATTTCAAAATGATAGTGACTTAATGAGCCATATAATAGGGCCATATAATTTATATCTGGGTGTGTGAGAGAGAGGGAGAGAAAGTTAGTCATCCCTCTTTAGCTTACATAAACTACATCACTGATTGTGGAGTGAAAGTTTGGAGTGCTGAGGTTTGAGCTCATTCATTACCTTTTCAGTGCATCTTCAACTCACTCTCAATCCTCATCTCTCTGCTTGTCTCTATTGAGAACACTGACAGTGCTATCCAAGTCCGAGGCCAGCAGCTCCTATCTTTCATCTGTCGATAGTTTACCTGAGGCCACTGGTCAGACTCCTACAGCCCTAGCATACCGTAATGATCGACGGCTGGGAGATTTTCAACATTTCAAGCAAAGGCTTGACCATTGAGGCATTTCTAAACAAAGTGACTCGGCCACAAGCTTGTCTATGGAGACACATGGCTGGCCTGGTTAAGAGAATGATGGATTGGATGTCTGAGATTGACAAGGAGAGCTTGACTTGGAAGACAAAAATGGCCTTGCTTTCAGTAGTGCAAGTGTAAATGAGCAAATCAAAGTTTTAGTATAATCTTTTCACACTCTCCTCCCCTTTACTCTCATGATGTATTTGTAGAGTAGAGACGGTTACATTTTGGCGGCAATTATGTGGCTATGGAATATAATCCATGATGTACTCCCAGTGTTCATGTTTACTTTTTCTTATCTTTTGCTGAAATCTGTCTTTAAATTTAGACAGTATTTTGAATTTGTATTTATTGGAAAAAAATGATATTAAAACTTTGGTGAACGTTTTAACTACATGAAAAGCTGAGGTCCTGAAAACACATAAGTACATTATTCTAATGCAATATGTTTTTATGCTTCAGTTTAGGTAATTCTTTATGCGTTTAGTGCATTTTTGGAAATAGTCCTGACTACTATGTAACTTGTTACTAGTAACTAGTCCAAATTCATGTTGTTTTGATGTAATTTATGTAAGTTATTATGTTTATGTTGTGCATCTACTGATTGTTGTGTATTATCGTATTGATTTTATATGTACAGTATAGATCGGATGTGTTTGGCCGAGGTAATTAACCCACTTGTAAAGCTCTTCATTTTGCTGGTGTTCATTCATTGTTCAGCCTCAGCTCACATAGCTCAAGCTGGCCAATCCCCCCACATTGACTATATTTGGATTATTTGAAACAATAATTAGGAAAAAACGGTTAGTTGTTAGTATCACCTCACATTATTCTGCTTGTCATATTTTTAAGTAGTTGCAATTTTTTTGTCTATTATTGCCCCCCCCCCCAAAAAAACAAAACAAAACAAAAAAACAAACAAAAAAACATTGTTGACAAGACTGACACTAGTGCTGCCACTAACAACTAATTTTCTAACAACTAATCTATCGACAAATTTTTCGATCAGTCGACTAATTTAAACGACTAATAAAAAAGCAAAAAAACAAAACAAACTTTTGTCATTTCGTTGTGTGCATTTTATTATTGAATTAAATAAAAAAATATAAAATGTTAAAATGTCACCTGGAAGAGGATAGCAGATTAACCAGCAGGGGGCGCACAACGCACAGACTGGTGTTAATTACAGTGAGCCATTAGAGACGGGAGACCAAATATAAATATGCAGTCAATTTTAAAACGACACGTCGACAAAAAAAATATTGCCGTCGACTAATTTGCATGGTCGATTACGTCGACTAAGTCGATTAATCGCGGTAACACTAACTGACACTGCATACATCTTTTCAATCATTGAGTCAGTCCAGCCAGCTGCAACCACTGAAAAGTTTTGTGACAGGGATTATTTGTCCCGATAGTCGAGTGTGCTTCCTTTTACAAGACCAATTCAGTGTAACAGCCGTGGTGCTTCCACGTCAGAAAAATCAACTGAAAATCTGCCGCTGAGTGTTTTTTCTCGGGCTGACTGAAGTGTGTTAAATAACTAGAAGACCCTTTCCTTGGAGAGATGCGCAAAACTCTCCCATGCACACAGGCAAACACGCAAACACATGACCGCCCCGACTCTCCTGTACTGATTGTGAGGGCGGCAATGGTCTGGAAAGCAGACATATCTGGTGTTGAAATTGAATCTGGTGCTGCGTTTGCAAGGGAAAATCCAGAGTGACAGAAAAGCAGATAATAGGTTTGGTGTAGCTTCACGCCTGAATGTATGTCCACACAGGGCAATTTCTAAAACAATGCAGTGCTTGACGTTTTTATGACAGCCTTTTTTATTGTACTTTTCCCATTACGTTCATGTGCACTATACACTTCAGTCAGACGTCTCGAAAGCGTTCAGTTATCTTAACTCCCCCACTCCTCCGGCGTGAGAGAATCTCATCAGTCCTCCTTTCTCCCCCTTCTCTCCCCTGATACCCTCCCATTACTTCCTCCACTTTCATTTCCGACATCTCTGCACTTTTCTGTCCTGTGCTTTTGAGCTCATCTCTAACTTTTGCTTCCTTCTATTAATGTCCCCCTTTTTCCTTTCCATCGCTGGATTGTCTCTGTCTCTAAAATGTTTTTGAGCCTCTCCCTTTCTCATTACTTCCTCTTTGCTTATCTCCCTTGTGTTCTCTCTCTTTTACGCTGTCTGTTTCTCTCCATCTCCCTCTCAGTCTCGATCTTTCCCTCTCTTTCTGACGGTGACCTTGAAGGTTTTCCCTCCGCTGTGTGTTCAGACACAAAGCACTCTCCTCTCTCCCCCCTCTCTGTTTTCCTCACGCAACCCAAACTGCCTGCCTGCCGGGGATCCTATAATGCCCCCACTCGTGTTTCAGCTTCCTCAACTGCAGGAATACAATAGAAATATGATTTATTACATCTAAATCTGATAATGCCATATCAAACCTGAAAGTTTATCTTCCCTTTGTTTTATAATAAGGAGGAGTTGATGGATATCCCATAAACTTTCATCTCAACTTGTAATTCACTTAAATTGACTATTCAGATATTACATGGAAGGCAGTGTTTTTAGACTTGCTCAAAAGATCTGCAAGTAAGGGATAATGATCAGTTGGACAATAATTTTGTGCTGCTCACCTTGTTTGAGTTTTAGCAATAATGCCTGACATAAAATATTGATTTGAGTTGAAATGAATGTATTATGTAATAACTATTTATCAGTCATTACAGACCCCTTTTCAGTTTGTGGGCGGAGCTTAGGTCGAGGCAGAGCGTTATGGTAGACATTATGGTGCAATGTTAATGATGTGAATATTTTCTAGAAATAAAAATTCCTGATACAGCATATTCATTTTTCATTGATTCTTGCACCCAACAACACAAAAAGATGACATGACAATAATAATAATAATAATAATAATAATTTAAGCTCCTTATGTAGCTAAATCTGTGCTGGTTTGTATTGGCCGCTTCCAGTTGTCCGTTTGCTTTGCCTCCGTGACATAACTGTGACATCGACGCAAAAAGGTGTCTATACAAGAAATATATTGTCAATGCTGTGATTGGCCAATCAGAATAGAGTATTCAAGAGAGCTGTGTATAAAATGAAAAACTGCAAACTTTATCAGTCCATCTTGCTGATTAAAGTTGACAATTGTGTCTTTTAATTGCCCCTCTAATGGGTGATGTGATTGTTATGCACTGAAAAAAGACTAATTGAAATTTGTTACTGAATCAAGGCCAATTAATTTAGCACCACATATGACACATGTGATGCACAGACTTTTTATGTGAATCATTTCACTGAGCAAGAATATTTAAAATGATCAGGTTTCTCAAATTTTAATGCCAAAACAAAGCAAAATACCAATGTTTATAATCAATTAATACTTTTTGTTGTGTCTTGCTTTTCTGCTTTAGTGGAGCTCATAAATAATAGCCCCTCACAAAAAGGTCACCCCTCTATTGTTTTCAAATGAGAGCGGTGGACATATCTGGGCTCTGTGTCAGATGGCAACACTCTCAAGAGCATATTTTTGCATATTCTAATGAGTGCTAGCCAAGTAGATGAAGGTAATCGAACGAAACAATACCTAGGTACAAGCGAGACGGCAGCGTTATCACGCAGCTCTGTAATTAGAAAGCACCTTAGTTTTTTTTTTTTTTTTTTTTAATTTCGTTCTTCCTGTCTCTTTCCATGATAAACCAAGTCAAAGACAAATCCAAGCAGAAGATATGGGTTTATATCTTGCTCTAATGTGTATATTGGTTAATTAACACAAATGCTCATTTAGATTACATCTGTTCTGGTTTTTCTTTGAGTTGTCCTCTAAGAAGCAGCGGTGGGTTACAGAGGTACCACCTTGCATAACATAATTCATCATATTCTCTTGCAGTTATATGAATTGTTGGAACAGTATCTATAAATCATGTTATGTATGTAAGGACTTTATTAGAAAAGAATTGACTTTGAATATCTTTCTTGACTTTTTTTTTTTTGTTGGAAATTCTGAAAGTCAGCTCAAAGTAGCAATTAAAGACACTCCAAGAACTTTTGTCCTGCACATAAACTCCTACAGAAGTTTTGCCTTCTAGAGAAATTTTGCTCCCCTACTTTAAATACAGTGCTGGAAATCTGTGCAACATGATCCTGTGAATGAACCATCCATCTGTCTGCAAAATCACTGCTAAAATCCCAGCCCTTGGGCATGCTCTCACTCATGTGGTAAATAGTCTGGCATTAGCAGAATTAGGAATTCAACCAGTTTCCATCAGTCTTGGTGTAATCAAGGGCTTGGCCTGCGGGTCAGTTGCATGTGTGTGTGTGTGTGTGTGTGTGTGTGCGCGCGTTTGTGTGTCAATAAGCCTGTAACACTGATATGATGGTGGCAGCAGCTGCATGAGCCCAAGGACATATTGCGTTCTCTGTGATTTCTAGAGTAGTGATTCCTAACCAGCTGTATATGTGTGTAGGTTCTAGCAGGTACTTGCATTTGGTTTAGAGTTGAAAAGATTAAAATTAAATGAAGTAAAATTTTAATAAATTAGAAGTACAAAAGTCTTGGTGTAATAAAGTCCACGTTCAGGGAAGGAGGAAGGAACTAGCAAACAATAAACGTGACTTTAATCACGTTTAAAACTGCAGTCCGCAGTTTTTCCTCTTTGTCGCCAGCTCTGTTCGAAATCCGCAATTGCAATTATTCGCAGAATTATCAACTTTGCGTGAGTTGTGCCTCGACACGGCACAACGCAGATGAATCCATCTGTGTAGTATGACTAACATTTTCCAAAAGTTTTCAGCATTTTCCATCAATTTTCATTCTAAATTGCCATCTGAACAAGTAACATCCACTTTTGTTCTGACCAACTAAGAAAAACAAAACAAAACATTGCAGTAAATCGCTCTGATTAAATCTAACGATCATTTATCATATCACGTCAAACCATGGAAATTATATTTTGTTGTCAAATTGTTAATGTTAACACCATCAGCATTGCGTGACTACATTTAATGCCCTCCTGATAGTTTGCGTGTTTTCGCATGGGTCCAGTTGCAGTCTCTTTTTCCAAACTCTTTATCCAAAGTTTTTTGCATTTTACAGCGGGTGAATCTGTTGTCACTGGTGTCGTTTGAACCATCACTGTGAGAAAAGGCTATAAATCTCCACCTCCAACATCCTCATACACACACAATATAGCTTATACTAGCTGAGACTCCTTCTTTATGTGTACAGATGTGACGTAATGACGCAAAGACATGCTCGAATCTCAGTACCACTGGATTTAAAAACATTACAAGCTTACCGTTTTGAATCGAGCTAAGGCAAGCAGATAGTTTTGAACACTGGCTGGTTATGTACTTGGAAAAAACAAATTATTTTAGATATTTTTTACCCAAAAAAGTTACGGACTGGAGCTTTAAATAAACATTTGTTTTGTGAGTGACATAGTTGACCTGTTTTTAGTTGAAAGTTTGAGACCACTGATGTAGAATCTTGTGCTAAGAGCGTTGAATCATTTGTTAGCACTTGCACTAGTCTCTGTACCTCCTGAACCTCTGTCTCTCTGTCTCTTTCTCACTTTAACCCCCTTTGTCTTGCTCTCTAACTGCTGTATATTTAATCGTCAGCTGAATGAAAAGCCAGGCCCCATTTGCAATTACAGTAAATTAAGAGCACAATAGGATTAGGATCCATTTCACAACCATCTTTAATTGAACCCTGACAGTGTTGCTTGCTTTGCTTAACAGCGTTAACCCTTTAGAACCTGAAGCTAAAATAGGTGTTTGTCACATAATTAGATTTTTTTGACTGTAAAATTATAAAAGAATGTGCTATCTTCATGTGCAAGGTGTCATCTTTTTCAGAAAAAGATTAGCTTTCAACTAATTACAGTTATTGACCATTATTATGTGTGTTGAGTTTGTAAATAGAATTTAAACAGACAAAAAACAAACAAAAAAAATGAGAAATGAGAAAAAAAAAGACAAAATCTCGAACGAAAGAAACTAACACTTTAAAGTTGAAAAATTAAGTATAATATATCTACACAAGTCTTTTTTGTGACATTGGGTTGCACATTTTTCATTTAGGACACTTTTTTCATACACCCACACATACAAATGCGTCCATTCATTGGCACAAACATATACACATGCATAAACAACATGTAAAGATATGCAAAAGAGTAACGGCTATCCGCCTCCCTAGTTTCATTAAAAATCAATCCCTTTTCTGCTGTCTACCACTTCTTTCGAGATTTTATTATTTTATGCAATCCAAAACGCTCTAACCTGCCGTGCTTCGTATCTCTGTTCAAATCCTTCCTTCCCGCTCTCTCAGAAAGCTGCTGTCTTTTGCTGAAATCACCGTA